>JAHLJT010009436.1:944268-985874 GCA_031308135.1 Acheta domesticus | reverse complement strand
TTTCTTGTTACTTCCACAACTTTCGACTACCTTATTTCGAGGCAAAAGCGTCGAAATTGTATTGAAACGTGACAGTCAAATAAACATGTTCATCACAAGGGAATGCAAATAATTTTCTTAGCAAGCGTACAGGGAATAATCACGGGAACGAAAGTTTAGAACAAAATAATGCTACACAGTAGAGAAATTTCCTTTGAGAGTAGCGGTTTGCTTTGCACATTTTGCTTTTTGTGTTAATCACTTTGAAAGTACTAAACAAACCGTATGCATTAATTATATTGAAATGAAATTGAGTTGCCACAATACTTTTGAAAAGAAAAATTGGTAGCTATGCCTGGTGAACAAATGAAGAAAATAAAGGGAACTCTATTACGAGAATGGAAAACAAACTCACTTAACAAAACTTGGACTTGAAAATGCCTAAGAAAGGTATTATTATAGGAATAACACAAAAAATATCTAAGCTTGAAGCAAACAAATGAAAGTAAGTTTATATTATGTGTATTTTTAATAATGAACATTATTTTTATCTATGAGACAATGAACTTGAGGCGCGCGTAGTATATTTCCAATTTCTATACGACACTAAAATTTGTAATTGTATTTCACATCGCATAAGACCAAATAGTAGTCTCCAAGATTGATATTCGTTACAAAATAATTATTCTCCTACCAAGAAAATTGGGAGCAATAACTACAGTAATGTACATGAAAAACGGTTAGGGTTATGGCAGAATGACAATACAAAAACCAAAAGTTTTTACAGGCTGAGATGGCTCAGTGAGAGCATTAATGTAGCCTTTGCAGCGCCTCTAAACCCGGGGGTCCTATGGTTCGAGTTCCGACGGTGGCAGATTTACATTCCCCACATTCAATCACTGCCTGGAGGAGATTTCTCGCGGGCAGCAGCTCTGATCGTAGCTTTCAGTCGTTTCTCCGATCAATACCAGGCGAATGTCAAGTTGCTGAGGGAATACTGGTCCTCGTCATCTCCTGATAGGTCACTAGAAGTGTGACACGGGTTGCCATATTTTAACAAATGAGCTCCAGATGGCGATGTTTCCTCGTCCTTGTCCCTTCCTCTCTCTTTGCCGCACCCACCCACAAAACACACACACGCCCTCACACACACTTGCACTAGACTAACTCACATGTCGGGAGACCTATTGGGGGCTTAGAGCTTAGAGAGGGAGGGAATGAGAGGGGGAGGGAGGGAAGGGTGAGGGAGGGGAGGGGGAGGAAGGGTGGGGTAGAGTGAGGGGGAGGGAGGGGAAGGGAAGAGGGAGGGGGGGGGGAGAGGGAGGAGGGGAGGGGGAGAGCCGGCAGTGGCGCGCGGCGCGCAATATGCGTCGGGGGCGCCCGGGGGGCCGTTAATAAAGCGGGCCCGGCGTGCGCGCCCGGCCGCGCGCATACAGATGAAGCGCGCTCTCCCAACTTGCGCGGGCGGTCGGGCGGGCGCGCCCCGGGCGATAAAACGCCCGCGCGGGCGGGGGGCGCAATTACCGCGGGACGTCGAACTCGGCGGCGATCGCGCCTGCGCCCGCAACTCCAGTTCTGCGGAGGAAGGCTCTCCCCGCCCCTCGCGTTGCCGCCGACGGCAGGCGGCGCGCGGCCTCGGCGCGGTCGAATCGAGACGAGCGACTTTGCGTTACCGGCGGGAAAAGATTGCGCGAAAGAGTTCAATAGACGGATAATGATAATTTATCCGATGTAATAACAACAACAACAATAATAATAATAATAATAAGACTGACAATTGATAATTTCTCCGATGTTGAAACAACACATTAAACCAAGAAAATAGTCTTATTATTAGGGAGACGATTTTCATGCCCTAAAAAGCTTGGAAAAATATGCATTTATGAACCAAAATTTCTGAAATAAGCCCTTTACCATGCAATTTTAAAATTAACAATATTTAATTTCCTCTATAAACAATGCTTAATCAAATTCAGGAGAAGCGTGCTTGCAATGAAAATATGTATTTTTGTGCAAACATAATATAACCTACACTACTTATTTCGCGGTAGAAATAATTGAAGTAAACATTCACCTTATTGAAGTATATTGTCTTGTTGTACTTCGTCTGACTAGTTTAAAAAATATGTTATTAAGAAATATCCCATATTTGCACAAGTATTTTATCATCAATAGAGAAAAAACGCAAATTGTGAAAAGCTTTTGCGAATCAATGAACGCTCATAAATAAATAGTTTCTAAGAAAAGATTAAGCGTTTTATAGGCAAGTCTCTATATTAACGAAATATGCAAAATATGCACCTATACTTACAGGACTATTCACCAATAAAATCGGCCAAATATGCACTAAAATATTAGTCTATAAAGCATCATATTCTAACGAAATGTCAAGTAATTTCACTTCGCTATGCACTGAAGCAACAAACAAAAATATACAAAATCATTGAAATCCGCCCCATCCTCATTATATTTCATTTTATATTGATTACGGGAAAGTACAAAACGTAGCACGAAAAAGTGCAGCGATACGGATGAAGTCCAACACAATCCCGATGAAAGCTCTGGCCGTCGGCGTTGTCGGCCGCTAGCCCATTTGTCAGCGCCATTTCTTCCCGGACACGAACCGAGCCCCGGCGCGTCGCGGCTGGGCGCGACAGAGGGGCGGGGCGGCGAAAGGCGGCGGGCGGGGCGGGGCGGGGCGGGGCGCCACCGCCGTTTGTCTAAAGTCTTGAAGGAACGCGAGTAATCAAGCCGCAAATTAGTTTCCGAAACTCGCGCGCCGGCCGGCGAGCGACCGAGCTTCCCTGAGCGGCGAAGGAGCCGGGAGCGAGTGGGCGCGGGGGCGGGACAGGATGGGAAGACGTGCGGGGGGGGGCAGCTGGGAGGGAACGGTAGCGGGGGAAGCTAGACGAGATGGAGGTCGACGTTGAGGAGGGTGTTAGAACCGCGCGCAGCGTTCGGGTTATTATGGAGCACGATATTCTGGGAGGTGAGAGGCAGCGTCGGAGACGAAATGGGACAGACGCAAGCGCAGTGTTAGATGCTTGTTTGGAACAAAATCTAGTTAAAAAAGAAGAAATAGAAGAGTGTGCTAGGCCGAAGACAGTGAGTGCGAGTGCGTGAGTGAGAGAGTCCACCCGTGGTGAGAGCCCGAGTGTGTGTGTGTATGTGTGTGTGTGTGTGTGTATGCGCGCGCGCGCGCGCGCGAGCGAGAGAGAGAGAGAGACAGAGAGAGAGAGAGAGAGAGAGAGAGAGAGAGAGAGATCGCGAAGTTGTGACGTTCCAATAGGTACGTTATGGAGATACAAATTCAAATTCATTGAAAACTATTGACGGAAGATAAGGATTACAACAAATGTCAAGAATATTCTTTGAAGATTCGAGAATGATGGATCCTTATTACGAGAAGCAATAAATAAGTAGAGGAGTGGAAGAGAACATTAACAACGTATAGTTGCTGTGTGTTTTCGATTGTTGCTTTGCTTTCAGTGTGCACCTTTTCCCCGCCCTCCCTTTTTGGCGTCGCGCAGTGACTTGCCGATCGTGGTCGAGTTGAGACGATGTTAGTTGCTAGGTTGAGGCGGCAGGTCCGCCCCGCATTTTACTGTGATTTTTCAGTACATATTGGCGAGCACTAGGGTAAGACGAACTTTTCGTTCTGCTGCATCTCTGCCTTGCTCGTCTGTACTATAGTGTTCTTAAGGAGAATACATGCGCATGTTTTCACACAATTGGTAAGTTTGCGTCTTTTTAACTACTTTTAAAACTACCATCCCTGTGTGTGCGGAATGTGTTATTTCGCGCATGAATCAGCGTATTATGTTCAGTCAGTTTGATGTAGAGAAGCTGCACTCACCTAAATTGTGAACACCAAGAAAAATTGATCGTCATCGATTGAAAAGAAACTGGAAGTAGGCCAGTTGTTCCTCCTTTCTACGTTCTGTACTCGAGGAATTCTATTCTTAGAGTTCAGCGGAAATTGCTCGCCACACTGCCGCCGCCGGACAGCTAAATTAGCCAGGGGGCAGGCCCGGAGGCCGGCTCGGCGCAGGTTATTTGATCCTGCCCTTAATCGCCTTCTCCTTTCTCCTCAGTCGCAAGTTCGAGAGGCGATCGATCTACGTGTGTGTTTCGCTGCTTTGAGTCAACGAATCTCCACTCAATAGATTTTAAATGACTCGCACAACAAAAACTATTCACATTCACACGCTATAAATCTTACAACGCAACAATAATGGATATGGGAAAAGATATGAACAGTTAGAGAGAATATCTTAAGAATGAAACTGATAAAACACATGTGTCTTCATACTACATAATATTAGAGGTTAATAGTGTACTTGTGGCATTTTAAAAAAGAAGACAGCTTTACTCGTAGATCAAGAAACACGCAATATTCGCAAAACAAGAAAAGAACAATCGGAATTTGATTTGCAAAATATGAACGTTATGTACAGATATATATTGACAGTGTAACAAATGTATTCACATCACCTCCGCGTTCATTCTGAACGTTGGTGCACATTTTTGAGGTGCAGGTCGTCCTTAGTTTCTTCTCTTCAACCCCTCGCGACAGCGAAAAGTTAATCTCCGCTAAATACTTCAGTATAACCTGCCCTCCACGACAACGTAGCTAAAATCGCACGCACTTCAGCTTCATAGGGCCGTAAGATAAAAGGAATTCTTACGCGAGTGGCAGAATACTCCTCAAAGTGTAGTAGCCCTCTATCTCCAGCAGGTAGAGGTCGGTAGAAGCACATTCAATTAAGCGACAGAGAAGCTCATTTTCAGTAATAAAGAATCAATTTAGCTTTTGACAAGGGAATTTTGTTAAAGGGCCTGCACATACCGACTACATACATGCCCCGGCTGATTTTGCTGTTATCTGACTGAACGAAAAAAAGAAGAAAGCAAAAAAGCAAAACAGTGATACAAATTTGAAGAGTATTTTGAGCTTGCTTATATGTAGAATTTTGAATATTCGATGTGCGAAATTAATGCAAGCGGAAGCTTGCTTTATGTATCTGTTTCATTATAAACTTCCTACACACTCATTCTCAATTTTTCATTTTCAATTGTGCTTTAGAAAAAAAGGTAACTAATAAATAAGGTCATTCTGTCTTCGTAAGTTTTACACATTAAAAATTATGCTTCGTTATCACTAATATTAACGTTCGAGATACTACGAGGTTGAGTCAACTGAAAACCATGAAAGTATAATAAAAAATCCAAATTTGGCGATAGTGTCCTATAAGTTGATAGTAACGCTGGCAATAGTGCGCCAGGTGCTTCCTAGGTGGCGTCATTGGGAAGAAACACAAACTCCGGCGCAGGAGCGGTGTAAAAAATGGCTGTCCCACTAGCAACGCGCACCAGAGAGGAACAGCGTTCTGTGGTTCGGTTTTTTGCGAAGTAAATGTGTGAAACCTATTGACATTCGTCGACGAATGAAGATTCAGTATGGTGACGCCTGTTTGTCACAGGAAAGTGTACAAATAGAGTCAGAAATTGCAAAAGCTGTACACATTAGCACGTCACATTGTGTACACATTACAGTTCAGCACATCACATTGTGCATAATGTGCATCAATTTCATAAGATGTCCGCAAGATGGTGATGCCTGTTGTGCCCAAAAGAACCAGTAGATCCAGATAAATAGGTTTATTGACAAAGTGACGTTTTCTCGGTACAATGGTCCAGCCAATCAATAGAGGTAAACCAGGTCGTAAGCCAAATCTTCCAATGTCCAGGAGAATGTACCAAGAAGAGCGTAGATCGTTGCGTAGTCCGGGAGACGTGCCGAGGGAGTTGCCGTAGTCCGTAGTAATCCAGCGAGAGAGATCCGGGGGCGTTGCGTAGTCGACTCTGTTTGTCACCAATACTGCTGCGAAGCTCACTCGATGCCGGGAAGATTCCAACTGACTCGCTTGCTCCCGGCGGGGGGAATTTATACCCCCCTCGGGGCTGAAAGCTCGCCGGCCAACCCGCCCGTAAGGTCGGGAGCGAATCCCGTGACGGCCGACTGGAGCGTGACGAACCTGCGGGCCTAAGCCGCACGCGCTCTCCCGGGCGGCGAAAGGAACCTTGTGGATGTCTCTCTGCCTCGCTGCTCGTTTCTTGTGGCGGTCCCTTCAAAGGTGTGCGGGCGACCACCACAATGCCTTCCGTTGAACGTGAAGGTGATGCCTTCCTTGGACGAATCGTCACCGGGGCGAAAGCTGGGTCTGACCTGAGATTTGAATGTCTCCCACATCCACCTTACTCGCCCGGATCTCGCCTCGAATCGATTTCCACATGTTTGGGCTCCTCAAACAAGCAATGGGCAGGAAGAGGAATCCATTCGGATGAACAAGTATGCCACGCGGGTCACGAGTAGTTGCGCCGTCTCCCAGAAACATTTTTTTCTACGGGAATTCAGGCACTTCGGAAGCGCAGGCAGGCATGCATTGAGTCGTGGGGAGACCATGTGGAAAAGTGATCCAGTTTGTAGCATGTGTACAATTAATAATATTTAAAAAAAGTAATTACAGTTTTCATTTGACTCACCCTCGTATAAACGTACATATTTAAACTTATTTACAACTCCTACTTTTTGTGGTTTGAAAACACTTCTGTTTTCACACTTTAAAAACTTAACCCCAATTATGAAATTTCCAAGCAGCCAGCACTTTTTTTATCATACAGCATAATTATGGACATTGCTACTCGTATTAATTTGTATTACTAATAGCATTATCACTTATTGTATTCTGTAAAACTGTTCATCAGACGGAATGCATTTCTACCTACATCCACAAATATCTTGTGGAATCCTGAAATCACGCACGCGTTTAGTCCAGCTCATTACTTCTTCCGCGCGCGCTGGGTCTGCATTATGCCCCGCCGTCGCCCCTGGCTGACGGACAGGCAGGCCGTTGAGCAACCGGGGCGTCGCGCCGTCCAGGCCCGCCCCGCCCCGCGCCGCGCCGCAGTCACCGCGCAATTTGTTTAATGCCGCCTGAAACGCCGGCTCGCCAACTCGTTAGCGGCTAATTGAATAGTGCAAGGGCAGCCAGCGCGAGCACACGCGTGCGCTCGCGGGAAAATCGGCCCCCCCCCGTCTCTTCGCGTCTGCTACGCGAGCGCAGGGGGGACGCACGCAGGCATGGACACTCGCCCGCCGGAGACGCCTCCTCCACTCGCCGTCTCACCCGTCCGCCGCCACGCCCACTCGTCACGATCCCAATGGGCCACCGATCCACCTACCGCCTTTTCATTCGTCCGCCGCCCGACTCGTCGCCGCCCGACTGTCCGCGCCGACTCGTCCGCCGCCCGACTCGTCCGCCGCCCGACTCGTCCGCCGCCCGACTCGTCCGCCGCCCGACTCGTCCGCCGCCCGACTCGTCCGCCGCCCGACTCGTCCGCCGCCCGACTCGTCCGCCGCCCGACTCGTCCGCCGCCCGACTCGTCCGCCGCCCGACTCGTCCGCCGCCCGACTCGTCCGCCGCCCGACTCGTCCCGCCGCCCGACTCGTCCGCCGCCCCGACTCGTCCGCCGCCCGACTCGTCCGCCGCCCGACTCGTCCGCCGCCCCGACTCGTCCGCCTCCGACCTCGTCCGCCGCCGACTCGTCCGCCCGCCCGACTCGTCCGCCGCCCGACTCGTCCGCCGCCCGACTCGTCCGCCGACCCGACTCGTCCGCCGCCCGACTCGTCCCGCCGCCCCGACTCGTCCGCCCGCCCGACTCGTCCGCGCCCGACTCGTCCGCCGCCCGACTCGTCCGCCGCCCGACTCGTCCGCCGCCCCGGACTCGTCCGCCGCCCGACTCGTCCGCCGCCCGACTCGTCCGCCGCCCGACTCGTCCGCCGCGGCCCGACTCGTCCGCCGCCCGACTCGTCCGCCGCCCGACTCGTCCGCCGCCCGACTCGTCCGCCGCCCGACTCGTCCGCCGCCCGACTCGTCCGCCGCCCGACTCGTCCGCCGCCCGACTCGTCCGCCGCCCGACTCGGTCCGCCGCCCGACTCGTCGCCGCCCGACTCGTCCGCCGCCCGACTCGTCCGCCGCCCGACTCGTCCGCCGCCCGACTCGTCCGCCGCCCGACTCGTCCGCCGCCCGACTCGTCCGCCGCCCGACTCGTCCGCCGCCCGACTCGTCCGCCGCCCGACTCGTCCGCCCGCCGACTCGTCCGCCGCCCGACTCGTCCGCCGCCCCGAGCTCGTCCGGACCGCCCGACTCGTACGCCGCCCCCCGACTCGTCCGCCGCCCGACTCGCCGCCGCCCGACTCGTCCGCCGCCCGACTCGTCCCGCCGCCCGACTCGTCCGCCGCCCGACTCGTCCCGCCGCCCGACTCGTCCGCCGCACGACTCGTCCGCCGCCCGACTCGTCCGCCGCCCAACTCGTCCACCACCCAACTCGTCCGCCGCCCAACTCATCCACCGCCCAACTCGTCCATCGTGCCTGCCCGTCACCGTCTCAGCCCGCCATCTTTTCATCGTCCGACTCACCCACCCACAGTCCCACCAACCCACCATCTCACTGGTTCTCCGCCTCCCCCCTTACCCCTGCCCTCGTCCCCCGCCAAACGCCTCGCCATTCTCACCTGCCCACCCCCTGTCCGCGCGCGCCCCGCCCCCTCGCCCGCGGCGGATGTGCGTGCGGTAGCGCGGCGCCCAAATTGCGGTCGCCCCTGCACCACCCTCAATGGCTGGTTAAACGAGGCTTAGTCCCGCCAGGGGCGGCGGCGGGATGCCAGGCCGCTGCTGCCGCTGCTGTCACCGACGATAGTGCCGCTGCGAACGGTAATGGCCAGCGGCCGCGGGCGCGCGCGCGCGCTCGCAAGTTGACGAGGAAAAATCGTTACTGTTCTTGTGCATAGCGACGGGTAGTTAAGTGGATAAATCGGACGGGGCGCGCATATATTACGCTCACCGCACATAGATCGGAAATTCACGGTCGGCTGGCTTTGATATGGAAATTCATGCAGGTGGAGCAAGGGCGTTCAATGGGACAGAATGAATTGGAATCGGGCGAAAGTGACATTCAGTTGGCGCACCGACGTTCCATTCGACGGTCCAGTGAAAAATGTTTCTTTGCTCATAAATACGGAAAGCACTTTCTCTTTTGCATGGATCCATTCCTCCTGGCGAGTTGCGCGAAGTACAAGCGCTGTTCACGTCACATACGAGTATGAATATATGGAACTTTTGTATGTCAACACTTGCTACGTACTATTGCCAATGTCATCAGGATTCAGCCCTCAAATATCAAATAATTCAGTTTTCAGTTAATATAAAGCCCCCACCAATTTATATTTCAAAAACACATTCATATAATTTCCAAAGTTTGCATTTCATTGATTATCTCACACAAAAAAACCAGCAAACTCTTCGACTCTTTGATTGTGATATGTATTCAACTCTGTAATAATTTTGAAATTGTAACGTCAATGAAAATATGTTGGCGTTTAGTTTGTTTATAAAAATACTGGTGTAATGGGATTTCCTTATTCCACAAATCGCTAATCTAAAAACACTCGAACCAAACCACTGAAAATTCTTCGCTTTGATCTTTTATCACCCAAAACGCATGTCTGGTACTTTCAATTTAATTCTGGACGCCGAGAGAGGGTGACGGGAAGAGGCTAATTGATAGTTGAACAATCACTACTTGTCTGCGGCAAGTGTATCGCCGCGAGGCCGACCGACAAAGGGGGGGGGGGCGTCACAAACAGCGCGCGGGGCGCGACGAATGTCAGCACAGCGCAGGCCAACATTAGTTTCAGCGCCCGCGCGCGCTGAATAGGGCGCTGGGGCCACCCGCACGCCGCCGCCAGCAGCAGCAGCAGGGCGGAAACGCGGCCAAAGACAATGGGGGCCGCGCAGACGCACGCTCCGCAGACGGGGACGGCGGGGCGGGGCGGAAATGGAGACGGGGCACCGCTAGTGTTGCTGGTGACGGCAGCGATCTCGGTGATGGTTGCATCAGCAATGGTAGTGTCGGTGGCGATCGGCGTTAGAGCTGCTGGTAATCGTGATGGCACCGGCAATGGTAGTGGTGGTGGTGGTGGTGATGGTAGTGATAGTAGTGGTGGTGGTGGTGGCAGTGGTGGTGGTGGTGGTGGTGGTGGTGGCAGTGGTGGTGGTGGTGGTGGTGGTGGTGATGGTGGTGGTGATGGTGGTGGTGATGGTGGCGGCGGCGAAGGCGATGTTATGGTATTGAGGCGACGGCAGTAGTGCCGTAGCTGTAGGTGGTCGACAGTGGTTTCACCGATGGTGACGGCAATGGGGATAACAATGAATTTGCGAAAGTGTCGGCGCTGGCAACTGCGATTGTGATGTGTATTGGTAACAGTTTCGGCGACGAAGATAATGGTAGTTCTATTGCAGTATTACAACAGCACAAAGCACGTAACGGATATTTGTTTGCCCATGGTCCCATTGCATATGAATTCAGGACACTCCAAAAAAATCAATTGTAACGATAAATTAATGTGGAGCATTGTAGGGTGAATTATTCCAAACACTATTTCCTGACCGGCTACATTTTACCAGAAATACTTCTACGTATTGTCGAATGCATTTATACGTTATCTAATTGTATGTTTTATAGTACAGTATGGAATTAAAGATTTGGCACTTTCAAAAATCAACAAAAATTAATTAATAGGTTTTCAAACTAAGCTACAATCAGAAAGAATAGTTTAAAACGACGTATCTGATGTCTACCTTTTTTATAATTCTTTCATCGTTCTGTAACAAAATTTTAAAAAATGCAGTTTCGTACAAGTACGTGTATATAACACAACAAACTTACAGAAAAAAGGTAAGGACAGTCACGTGAATTGAAGTTAAAACTTATGGTACTTCACCTCAAATAGTGAAAATATATTTATTTTGAATCGTTTATTGATAACATCAGGCTAATATGAGACTAATTTATAGGAATCGTAATTTATTGGAAACGTAATTGATTCTTTCCACGATCTTCTTTACACGTCCTAGCATAAAGAATAAATGATATGTTAAGTTCAAAACGTGTTTAAGTTAGCCATAAAACGACATCAGTAAGAAACGGTTCGTGACAAAACTATTTAGACCAGATATGGAATTATATTTCAATCACAACAAAACTTCTTAATTACTAAAACAAAATACTTGGTTATAAATAATTAAAATCTAACTTACGGAGCGTATTTTCAGGAACGAGAATAAGATCTGTGTTTGTGTGTGTGCAGTATCTAGGCGAAAACCACAACTTTTAGAAAATTACATCCGTCAGTTGAAGCAATGTTTTTCAATTAAATTCAACGGTATTCTAAATTACGTCCAACTCCTCATCAAAGTTACTAAACAGCGCCCGTTTTATTCCGAATCGTCTCATTAACGTGCAATAAACGAAATGACGGTTTTTAATTAATGTTGTTTGAAACATGTTCACTAGCCGGGGTCGGCAGGTGAGCGTAAATACAAAATAATTGAAAGTGTGTGCCTATTAATTCTCTCCCCTGTATTTTGTAACAAGGTTACGCCCTGTCCGCCCTGTCGAGCAAGAGTGCGAACGCTACTGGGGCGACAAACGTGGAATCACGATGAATAAAACAAAGCGATTTTACGAGTCTAGTGAGTAACGTATGAGAGAGAGAGAGAGAATGTATGAGAGAGAGAGAGAGAGAATGTATGAGGAGAGAAAGAGAGAGTGAAAAGATTGAGAGTAAAAGATGGAAAGAGAGTGAAAGATTGAGAGAGAGAGAGTAAAAGACTGAGAGAGAGAATAAGAGATTGAGAGAGAGGAAAAGATTCAGAGAGAGAATAAAATACTAAGAAAGAGAGTGAACGATTGGGAGAGATTGGAACGATTGAGAAAGAGTGAAAAATTGGGAGAGATTGAACGATTGAGAAAGAGTGAAAGATTGAAAGTGAGTGAAAGATTGTGAGAGAATGAGTAACTGACAGAGTAATTGATTGAGGAATGATTGATTAATGATTCCGGGCGCGTCAACTTCTACGTCTATCGGTCCTGTAAGTGTAGTGCATGTTTCATCGCCGGAAGTGGCGGTGATCTTACCCACCTGGTTGGCGCGATCCGCCATTGATCGTCCATTTCGCGGGTTTTCTCCTTCCAGAAATCTCTCACCACCTGGACATGCTCTAAGCTCCCGACTGGTCTTCCGGCATGTATGGAAGTATAGTGCATGTGTGTGTGTGTGTAACTAAGGGTGAGTATTGAACAAGCAAGAGGAAGGAAAGATTGCTTGTGGTCCGTGGCCCGTTTGTTGCCGTGTGCCGCTAGAATTCTCCTCCAGACAGCGACTGAATTCGACCTAGCCATCTGGCTATATAGAAAACCCTGCACCATCGGGAGTGGAACCCTAGGATCTTCCGGTCAGAGGCAGTGCAGTGCTACCCATTGATGCCCTGAGTCGCCGAAGTCGGTGAGTGAGAAAGAGCGAGGAATTGAGAAGAGAGCGAGGGATTGGAACAATGTGATCATTCGAGAGAAAGTGAGAGATTGAGTCGGAGCATTAGAGAGAGAGAGAGAGAGAGAGAGAGAGAGAGAGAGAGAGAGAGATAATAATGAAAGAAATATTGAGAGTAAACCTAATAATTTTATTCAAGGGATATTGGCATTGAAACCACACAATTTTTATAACTCATTACTGTCTTGGCAGTGAAATGAAATACGAGAATAAGAGATTCTCTAACACACAACGATCTATCGTCCGTCCTCTAAAATTACATTAAATAGAAGCTAAACGCCGAAAATAGTGACTCTCGTCAATTTCTTTATAATATTGTTGAAAAGATACAAATGCTAAACAGCATAAAATTAATAATCCACACAATTTTCAACGATATGGGATGTCACTTTTATGGTTACTTGTACACAAAGACGACTCGTATATTGGTCAAAATATCAGCGCCGTCATGTTGCACCTAATAAATGAACACTCTGTGGCATCAGCTTTTACCAAACTCTCTATGGTTTGCAGCGAGATAACACCCTCCATTCAAAAATGGACTGTTAATTACATTTGTCTTTCGGGATTGATACAGCACATTTCCTTTTAATAACTGAAAACCACGAATTAATAACATTCCAAATGTATACAGCCCTTTGCCCTTTGGATATTTAGATGGCAACGATTAAAATGCTGGTGAAAACAGCACTGTACATAAAAAGTTAATGAACTTTTGGAAATGGAACTTCATCGTGAGGGACATTCTTAAGCAACTAATAGCAAAAACTATTAAACAGGTGGAAATTATTCTGTAAATTGCTATTTCGTATCTAGTGATTTTTTAAATAAAATCACACAAAAGAGAACCTCAACTCTCTTCTGCCAATGGACGGACAATGTCCATCGTACTTTCTAAAACGTGCATAAGCAACTTTTAGTAATGCAGTCAGATATATCAAAATATTCTGCATTTATATTACATTTACTACGGTTACGAAGCCAATCAATATTTCTAATAACATAGGATGATTCAAAATGCATTATTTACGATGCCAATTGATGTCAGTGACATTCATACTGGAAATAATATTTATGTAAGAGTGACATTTAAAAAATCCAAAATCAGCATTCTTGTTTTTGAGCTTGTTCATAAGCGAGTCCACTACAAGTTGTAATACCTATACGTCGGAATACTTCCCCCTCTCCGCATCGAAAGCAGCAAACGCAAAAACAATAACGACCATCGCGCGCACATCAAACAAAATCGCAGTTTTCCGACGCAGCGGGCGCTCGCAATCCGCAGCGGCAGAGAGCATTCGAAAGCACGGAACCCAAACAGCGGGAACAAACCGCCATTTAAGGGCGGCGCGAGCACCTCGTAAACGGCGCGGGGCGACGGGCGGGGCGACGCGGCGGCGTTTTGGGCGCCATTAGCGGCAACGGCAGCGTCGTTATAACGCGGGCGGCGCCGCCGCTGCCAATATAGGAGGGCGACACACTCACTTAGCGATAACGCGGCGCGGGCGCAGGCGCGCGCACGTAAGCCGGCGCATATTGCGCGGGGGGGCACGTGCGCCGCGGCGGGGGCACGCACGCAGGGTGAGAGGGGCGCGGGGGCGAGTGGGGGAGGGCACGCGGGGTGGGCGGGGCGCGGGGGCGAGTGGGGGAGAGCACGCGGGGTGGGCGGGGCGCGGGGGCGAGTGGGGGAGGCACGCGGGGCGGGCGGGGCGCGGGGGCGAGTGGGGGAGGGCACGCGGGGTGGGCGGGGTGCCGGGTCGAGTGGGGGAGGGGAAACGGTGCGGAAGGGTGGGAAGATGGTGTGGTGGGGATGGGGGAGGAGGAAGGAGAGAGCGGTGAGGAGGGAGCGATGAGACGTCATGGAAAGGACGAGGACAGGGCATGGAGAGGACGGGGAAGGGGAGGGGAGAGGGTACACAGGGATGGGGAGGGAGAGGACGGGGAGGAGAGAGCGAGGAGACGTCGTGAAAAAGGACGAGGAGGGAGCAGGGAGGGGTAGGGCGAAGGATGGGGGAAGGATGGGGAATGGAAGGGGAGAGGGAGGGCGGAGAGCAGGGAGTGGTGAGATGTCATGGAAAGGACGAGGGAGAGGACATGAAGAGGGCAGGGAGGGGAGGGGGAGGGGGTATGGGGAGTGGTAGGAGAGCGGACAGGGAGAGGGCGGGAGGGAAGGAGCGAACGTCATGGAAAGGAGGAGGAGGAGGAGGAGGGGGTATGGGGAGTGGTAGGAGAGCGGACAGGGAGAGGGCGGGAGGGAAGGAGCGAACGTCATGGAAAGGAGGAGGATAAGGAGGAGGAGGAGAGCGCTTGAAGTGGTTGCGGCGAGGGTGTGGCGGAGGGCGGAACTGGAACGCGCGGGCAGCAGGGTGGCGCGGGGCGGCGGGATGGGGCGCAAGGGAGTGGGCGAAGCGAGGGCGGAGGGTGCGGGCGTGGACGCCGCCGCGACATGTATCAGCGCCAGGTGTGAAATATGAAGAGCGCGTAAGACGCGACGCGCGCTCCATACAAAGCGAGCGGGCGGCGGCGCGGATGAATGCCAATGCACATGGGATGAGCAGACGGGAAAGCGCTGTGCGACTGCCACGAGAAAAGTACACACAGGGAGGAAGGGTCTGTCTGAAATAGACCAAGTTATACGGACTGGGAGATGACAGCATAGCGACGAAATATGAAGAGTAGGTTTATCACGTCTAAAGAACATTGTTTGATTTTCAAATACAGGAAACTTGGATAACAAAAACGTATCTATTCAATTATCTTCATCGAGTAAATTTAGAGAATTGTGAAATGTAAAAGATACAAGAAGAAGCACAAAAAAATTGCGCAGGAAACTAAGCACGAACAAAAGTACGTGCATATTGTAAATAATCGGGACAAAATGAATAATAAAAATGAACAATAAAGATCACATAATTTGAAGAGGAAAAGTGCAATACGAATTACACAATTCTGATATTTTATGAAGACCTTTATTTAAGAAAAAAATCCTGAAAATAATTTGCTGGAAACGCAAATTAATACGCAACGTAATGGAAAGGACATTAGGAGCAATAAAAAAAATGAGGGTATGACGCAAATATCAAAGACCACAGCACTAAAAAAACAATAAAAATAAATGAAGTAATACGGGAGCTCAAGGGGAAAGGCAACCACGCTTTTGTCAGCTTCCTGAAGCCTATAGATCAAGAGTAGAATAGCAACTAATAAGGGGCGTCACCCCGACTGGACGGGAAACAAGCTCGGCAGGCAGGGTCAGAGCTGCCGGGCTGCCCGGGGGCGGGCTGGGCTGGCCTGCGCTGGGCCAGGGCGTCGCGGAGGGGCGGGGGCGGGGTGCGGGGCGGGGCGGGGCGGGGCGTCAAGCCAATTGGCCGTGATCGATGCGCGCGCGCGGGAGCTGCCGTGACAGGGTTACGAACCGGGCGCCCGCGCGGATGAGCCCCGGGGCTTCGCTCCAATTCCCCGCTTCCGCTTCCGCTGCCTTCTCCGGCCTCCGCCCGCGCCCTTCGCGCGAGGGGCGAGCGGATACACATCGCCCGCGTCACGGGCCCGCCACCTCGCCCCTTTCTCGCGCGGGCCCTGGGGGGATTTCTGGTGCAGACTCGTGTTTCAACCGCACTCATTGCGGAGTTGTCAAAGTATTCCTGTCAGTTTTTCCGCGATACTGCACTGCGACAACAAAGTAAATTGAATTCTGTCGTTTCGGTAGTGAAATCAGTTTGCCTCACATTATCACAATTTTGTTCCGGGAAAAATACTGGAGGAAGATATCCTGATCATATCACCTTATGTTTGTCTTTTGTTTGTAATGATCGGTAGAAATGTCAAAGGTACAAATTAGTGGTTTCCTCGCATCCATTGCTATTAAGTTAGATAAAAAAAGTAATATAGAAAGACCGATATCCACGAGTGTTTAATAAAATAAAACTAAAAAAAATGTAATGTCCCAACACTACTGTCGTAATGAACAGACAACATCAAAATGAAATAAACCGTTCTAATTAGAAATCATTTAATCTCTTGCTTTATGTCTCTCGTGTCTCACAAATAAAGAGTAGAGGCCAAAATAAGAGAGAAGCGCCGTAAATGTTAGTAAATTAAAGTTTTACAACCAAACAGCAATTAGTAGAGAAATTTGGAAATTCCAAAAAAAAAAAAATCAGAGGTTTTATCGAAAATAGAGCCCATAACACAATTATAATTACACGTTTTCTATTCGAGAAAGAATTATAAACAAAAAATGAAAGTAACTAGAAAAAAAAACTGTTTTTACTTTTTTAAAACCACTCAAAAAGTACACACATTTTTGAACAATGTACAAGACATTATTTAAATATTTAATTTTGAATAATTTATTAGGAAAAACGTTTGTTTCTATTTGAAAGGGATCCAAAACCAACCTTCAAAAACTGAATTATGCATTTTCAAATTTGAAAGTCGTGAGTTTTTCGCGAGCGTCAAAAGAATATTCATTTTCAGCGAAATCCTTTCCTTATCCACTTAGGTGTAAGTGATTTTTCACAGAGGGAAGGACTAAAGAAACTAATTTTCGGTATGAAGGACCCAAGATGTTTCTTCCCGTCAAAATCTTGACACCGAATTTTTGTAGCATTGTGTTACATTCTATATACTGTTTTAAAATATGTATACTCCACTTCAGTAAAACGTGAATCCAACATTAGGACACGTAGTGTGGAAGTTTTTTCAATGCGGTTTACCTACAAAATGCTTTGAACTTGGGAAAGAAAGTTTCGCCAACATAGCAAGCTTTCGCTACTCCTGAGCCAAATGAGCTGCAACCTGCTTCTCGCAGAGCCCGAAAGGAGCGCCCTTTAGAGAATGCTAAGCGAAGTGCTCTTCACACTACTCTAAGTCCAATATCTCTGGAAGCGTTTTTAACCCTCTCGTACTATTAGTGTCAAAAAAAAAAAAAAAACATTTCATTTTTTCTGTAACATTCGTATTTTTAATTCATATGGATATCGTTATAAGAACGACTTCTCATATGATTGAACTCAATCCTCAGTTTGGCAGAATAAATCAAATATGAAAAGTTTTGATTGAGTAGTGCACTCTGTTGGATAGTTTGTTGCAAACGAAGATACCGAATTTCATTTTAGAAATATTATTGCAGCGACTTTCTGGGAGGTGACTGGAACGAATACAACTGCACTTTACTGTGGTTGAAAGAAAAGATGAGTTCGCAACTGGCAGTTTGAGAGCCAGGTTTAACTTACAGCAGCTTCATGGGGCACCGAGAAAAAAAATGGTTTGAAACTATTACAATACATTATTACATTAATAAATGCAATAGTACTCTATAGCACTTATTTTGGATTGGTTAATCTACTATTGGCATAATACTGAACTAAATACATTTGATAAAACAAACATGGAATTAAACTAATAAGAAAACTGAAGGGGAGCAACGGCGAGTAAATAACCTTTTTTAGAAATATTAACCAAGACACTTCATAATGGTGGACCTCTCATATCTAGAGAACTAAATAGCAATTTTCTTCAAAGGAATCCAGCACAACTTCCACTCGGCAAGAATTCGCAACGCAGGCACGGAAGGAATGCGCCTGAGGCCGCAGGAGGTTAAGTAAATTACGCGTGCGCGCTAAAGGCCCCGCGAAAAGTGGAAGAAATGACGGCCATCAGTCACGGCGAGAGCGCCCTTAAAGGGCTCCTTCGATATCCCTCAAGGAGGATGAGGTACCGCTAAATAAAGGAATTTCCTTGGCGACATTGGGCCCAGCGTGGCGTGGTGCCCGGCTCCGCATGGATATTAACGATCTCCTTCGATCCCTAGAAGAGATCAATGGGCGGTAAGAGCCTTAGCGTGTCGCCGCGACGCGCTGCAGACTCGCCAAGGCTGGTGGTGGTGGTGGTGGTGGTGGTGGTGGTGGTGGTGGTGGTGGTGGTGGTGGTGATGGTGGTGGTGGCGGTCGTGGTGGTGGTGGCGGCGGTGGCGGTGGTGGTCGTGGTGGAGGTGGTGGTGGTGGTGGTGGTGGAGGTGGCGGTGGTGGTGGTGGTGGTGGTGGTGGTGGTGGCGGTGGTGGTGGTGGCGGCGGTGGCGGTCGTGGTGGTGGTGGTGGTGGTGGTGGTGGTGGTCGTGGTGGAGGTGGTGGTGGTGGTGGCGGAGGTGGTGGCGGTGGTGGTGGTGGCGGCGGAGGTGGTGGCGGTGGTGGTGGCGGTGGCGGTGGCGGCGGTGGCAGTGGCAGTGGCAGTGGCGGCGGCGGCGGCGGCGGCGGCGGAGGAGGAGGAGGAGGAGGAGACGGAGGAGGAATAGTCCACGTGAGCAATGACGACGACGCGATGGTGAGGTGCGGAGGGAGTCGGTGGTGACCGTAACGACGGCTACAATGGAGGAATAGCGCGTGTGTTCAATGATGGCGTCGCGACGGGGAGTTAGTAGACACAGCGAGGCCGAAGACGACGCGTCGCGACGGAGGAATAGGACGCGTCTGATGTACGCGACGCCGAGGTGAGGGGTCAGTGGTGATGAGAAGTAGAGGTGACAAAGGGCACTGGCAAGGAACGAGGAGGCCGAAATGGCCAAAGGAAGCAGGAGGAAGAAAAGAAATTGAAAAACCTTGTTCTTCCCAAAAAGCGATGTGACGTTGAAAGAGCTTTTGTTCTATCGGCAATTAGGAAATTTATATTTTGAAAGTCGAAGTGTTCATTTGTGAGTTATATTCTCCTCTTCAGTTATCTCTGTCAGTTATCAGAAATCTATTACCACTTATTTTAATTAGGCTAATGTATTTCTAGCCTCCATAAACGCAGTTCACGCTATAGGGCAAAACGATATGACTTGTTTGCTTCAAAGAGTTATTTCGTTAAATGAACGATGTGATGCAAACATTATTTATACATATCACATGCATGTGATAGACCGTACAGGAATAATATAAAATGGTAAGCCACATTATTAATAAAATATGAGGTCGAGGCTACTAGATTAAATATGCAAACACGCGAATGCGGCAAATGTGAAATGAATAATAAACGTTCATACATTTCAAAAATATAGTGTTGAGAAAAAGTGCTCAAAAGTTTACACAAAATCGCTTCGTTTAAAACGAAGATTTTATTTATTAAACGTAGAACGTAATGGAACTGTGGAAAAGCGATTCTAATTTCTACCTTTTGGATAGGTAGAAAGTAGGTAAAAATTAGAAGGTACAAATTAGAAAAAAAAATTCACAACTTTAGAAACAATTCTATTTCAGAGAAAAGACAAAATATGCTTTCCTTGACTTGCGTTAAATACAAATTTGCTTCTGTCAAGCAATTATTTACTCCATGTCGCCTTACGAATTATAAATTAAACCAGCAGTCGTGATGTACTTTTTACTTATTACCTAAAAGTAACAGAGAGTGGCATATCTGCTAGTTCTCGAGTTGTGTTTTTGTGATTTCTCTGACCACAGCAAGTTAACTTCGAAAGAAGTACGCTTTCTCAAACGAAGCCAGGTTTACTCGACACATTTGAGATTTTCTAATAGAGAGAAACTCATGTTACAGCCACTGAGGTTGCAGAACCTGCAATTGCCGAAGACCGCTGCGCCCACGGCATTTGCTTCCACGAGATGTCGGCCAGTCCGCCTGCATGCCGTTGGCGCGTGGGCGAGGGCGGGGGCGGGGGCGGGGGCGGGGGCGGAAGGTCGGGAGGAGTCGCCCGCGGGCTGACCCCAGGCCGCCCTGGACCCGCGCCCCGCCCTCGGCCCCCGGCCCCCGGGGACCTTAAAGAGGATATGGCTCCGGCAGCCGGCTCCCGCACACTGCACCTGGCGCAGGCGGCCGCCCGACGGGATTTCCCGGCATGCGCGAGACGACTGTGCCTTCACTGCTTTCTTGCGAGTGTCCACCCCTACATTCGACGCTCCAGAGTAGCACATTTAATAATAATAATAATAATAATAATAATAATATAATGTATTTCTGGCGAGGCTCTTCCGCCCGACCACATTTTGCTCAACTCTACTGATACCTTGTTCTCCATATGTATGTCCTCCAATCCACATATCACAAAACAAGATTTTGGGAATCAAGCTGCTTTAGTGATATTTCCACAGCCATTGCAATCGTTGGATTATTCTCTAACGACTCAGCAAATAAAAATACTTTAATCTAATAACAAACGGATGGTTAATCGCTTCAAATCACAACTAATGTGTTGTATCAATAACACGCACATGTGATGGACAGTAATGTTGATATACATCTCACATTTCCAATCAGCATAAAACGAGTTGGTTATTTTACTTCACGTCCTTTCCTTACGTTTACTGATCTGGCCTTGCCGGTTCAAAGAAATCTAGTCCCCCCCCCCCAAAAAAATGGTATTAAAAAGTGGCAGCTCCAGAGACAATTTTGAGGGGGGATTTTTGAATGGGAAGTGGAGGGGCTGAGGAAAGGAATTTGGAGACTATAGATTAATTTAATTTACGAGAAACCTACATTTTTTTGAAATTAAAAAGAAAATTCAAACACACAATGCAAAACATTAAATACAACATTTTAAATACAAATATATAATATAAATTTATAATTAATTTTAAGACTTGCTAGATAAATTTATAGAGATTTTAAGGCTGACACCTAATCATCCAATAGATTTTGTGCACTGCCGCACTATGTGGGCGAATCTGAGGAAACGAATGAAGAGACGGAGTTCAAAACCTCCTCAGTCAGCTGCGGCAACACCATATTTGGCTACATTGCAATAGGACACCGTTCTCGAACGCCCGTAACTAATGAAGGGAAACACGAAAAGTGAAATACCCATTTTTTAAAATCTGAAATCGGAGAAAACGTGACGAAGAAATACTTTAACATTTAATGCTTTACAAAAGGAAAGGAAGATGGACGTGCCTTATTCGGGAGGGCAGGTCTCCTTGAACCTCCCTTCCGTAGCCACCACTGATGTTAAAGCTAAGTTACTAATATTTATACTCGTACTTCACATCATGCACGACCTCCCGTCCTTGCCAAAGCAGCTCAGCACTTTCTGCGAAACGGACCCGCAAACCATGTTTCACTTTGATGGATCCTAGCGCCGGGTTCTGGGGCGCTCCACCTGAGGAAACGGGCAAATCATAGAGGTCGTGAGGATCTCCGCCTTCGCCGCAGTCCGCGAAATGCCTCATTCCGCGTGCGGAGCGGGCCCGCGGGGGTGTTGAAAAATTCGATCGCGCCGTTTCCTCTCGCCTCCGCCTCTCTTAAGGGGACCTCTGCGGCTGTCTGCTCCCGCCCCCGCCCCGCCCCGCCCTCGCTCCGCCGCCGCCGCCCCCGCCCCCGCCCCACCCCGCCCCGTCCCGCCTCCGCCCCGGCCCCGCCTCTCGCCCGCCTCCGCTCCGCCCCGCCCCCGCCCCGCCTCTCGCCCGCTCACACATCTTTCTGCTCAACTTCCTCATTTCTCTTGGAGAATGTCTTCCATTTACGGGCGGCGCCCCTTTTTATACGCGGTAACGTCCGCGCGCTCCCCAACCCCGCCCCGCCCCCTCCGCCGCCATATTTTAACCTTCGCGGTAGCCCCGCCCCCGCCCCTCCCCCTCTCCTCCCTCCCCACGCCGTCCGCCTCCTCGATTTCTTTTATTTTTCGGAGCGGGCGGGCGGGCGCGCGAGCGAGCGAGCGTCTGCGACAGGATAGCGACACAATGGGGGTTCATCCGCGAGCCGCAAGATGTCTCTCCTGTCGCGCTCGTCTTCCTTATCGGTGGCTGGAGAGCCCTTTTCCGCCCGCGCTCGCCGGCGCCAGCGAAGAGGAAACAAGGGGCGGCCTTTACGTTCGCCGCCCGTCTCGCTAACGGCCCGCGCGCCCGCCCGGAGACGCCGCCGCCGCCGCCGCCGCCACCCCGCCTCACGCGACGGGGAAATTCCGCTGAGCGGCGCTGGCGACCGTGTGTTTGTGGCTCCCACATGACGCATGAGGAACACACACGATGGCAGTTTCCGCTCGCGGCGCCGCGAAACGATTATCGCTCACTGTGTAAGCAATAATGAAGAGAACGATGAACGTACCTGGTAAACGTATCAGTCAAACGGGAATAGACGATAAAGTCGATGGATCGCCGTTTAGCTGTCACAACGGGCTTTGAACAAGAGCTTCTATGAAAAGCGTTACGAGTTCCACATGTATAATAAGTATCTTTTGAATTGCATCACATCATTTCAAATTATTAAAATTAAAAACAAAAAACTTTGTTGTAATCGTAAAATAATCTTTCTATGTTACACGGAAAACATGCCTAATTGTGGTATTCATTAACACGCAAGTACATGTGGAACTGAAAACACGCAAGATAAGGTCGTAATTAATAATTGTCCATTCATGCTGTTCAGTGCCATCTACTGATCGATTCGTGTATCGTACAAATATTCACTGCACGTTAGTATTCTTTTAAAGAGGTCGGCAGTTGAGTGACAAAAATGTCTTATCGCGTATGATATACGCTAACGGCCATTTATACAATACTAAGCATTTTGGCAGAATCCAAGAAGTATGTTCACGACCAGGACCATTGTGGCGAACATTAAGAAATAACTCACGATGAAGCCACTGAGTCGTAAAGGCCATTAAGTTTAGATTTTACAAGACATTAGCAGTAGGACGTTTTTACAGGAAATTTATAAGGATAAATCGAGCACTTTGTCTTCTGGATAATGCCAGGGCTTATTGTAATGCGAGGAGTGCCACTATTGTATATCTTTTTATGCATAATTACTCCGCTCGGGCGGGCAATTAAGAGCTACAATGTTCCGCTCGTCCCCGCAAATAGATTACACGATTTTATTACTCCAACAATATCACGATTTATGGTCTAGCATTACGTGATGTATTCACTGCGTCATGTAAATGAATATTATATTGTTGGCAGCCTTGGAACATAACTAATGTAGTTATGCGCTAATGAATGGGGTAAAATGGCGCAACGCGATGTGAGGAATACTGCGAATCCTGCACGCGTGATGGGCGCTGTCCATCACAAAGCCCGCCCCAAATGAATCAACGCGACGACACTTCATCACACAACTTGAACCTGCGCGCGTGTTTGATCGCATGCAAATGAGCCCTGCTTTGCAAGTTATTTTCATACGCTAAACAGTTCATGGCGTCAACGCTTTAGTGGAATAACAAGGTAAGAGTCGGGAAAAACAGGTGTCGTTTCGGAGAATGACTGAGGAGATAAGGTAGAAATGTGTTTTTCTGTTCATCTCCAGTACGAGTAAAAGTGAATTAAAAATTGGTTTGGTTGGCACGTGGTACTTGTACAATGCTTTAGAAGTATTGCAGTGCTATTGCGTTGTTGAATCAGGCGTGTGGCGACTACTTAAATTTGTATTTCAATAAAAACTATAATATATAAAACATATTCAATTTGTAAATGGGATTGAGGTGCTAACGGATGAGGAAAGAATTATTATGAATGAAATGGACTTTTTCAAAATATTTCAGCGTCATGGAACATAATTTAATGACCCAAATATTCGAGAATTGCAATTTTGTGTCTCACTCAAGTGTTATGCTACTGTACTTCTCTTTTAATTCCTGTTTGAAAGAGGTCAGGAGGAAAAATTAAAAACAATTATACTCGTTTGCAGCGTTTTTGAAGGAAAATACCCAATACAAAGCTGTGAATAGCACATACCAAAGAAGAAGAATTCTTTTGTAGATAACTATAAAATTGTTTTCGGTACATAATTCATATCTGTTTGCATTTATAAGCTAAATAATAATAATAATAATTGGAATTTATCTGTGGTTACTTGTATTCCAGAAATCACTCGTAACATTAAAGGATTTTAAACAGTTCCGCCGCAATCTCAAAACACAAAAACAAACATTTACAATGCAAAATGCAATGCTATCCTTCATACAAAATATGAAGGAAGAAATCACACACGGCGAGGCAAACGCAGTCAGTTAACCCAATCCAATTGGGGGTTCGTGCTCTTTCAGTCCGAATCAGTGAAAAACTACTGACTGACAGTGACTATTCACTGATGGTGTCAGTTATAACCCTGCCACTGACATTCAGTGAACTGAACTGAACAAATCAGTAAAAATGGGGTCCACTTTTTGAATCAGCGAAACTTTACTGTTTGAATCACAACAGCACCACGTGAACGACTGAACGCTCAGTGAGTGATGACGGCGCGGCACTTTTACCCCTGACGACCAGTGAAATGCTGGAGGGTCATTATGAAAAAGTTCGCATATTCGCTGATTGTCAGCAAAACTACACATTTCGACTGAAGATATCAGAGCTCGGCGTCGGCTCTCACTGATTGAATCAGCGACAATTTCACTGATTCAGATTCAGAGAGTGAGACGCAAAGAGAGCTCAAACACTGAAGCTCGCGCCGGAAAGAGAGACTTGATGAAGATTATTACAGATGGCGCCACACGGGCGAGCGCGGCGGATTTCTACCGCCATTAGGGAGTTGGCCCGAGCGCCGGGACCGCAGGCGGCGGTGGCGGCGGTTGCGGCAGTGGCCGCGCGGTTGCGGTCGCAGGTCGAGGGAAAGCCGCAGGGTCCGGCGGGCGGGAAGGCGCGCGCTGCGGGGGGACGTGTGTCTGCGACGGTCGCTGCAGACGACAGACGGTCAGCGCTGGCTACAGGCAATTTAAGAATCCCCACTACTCGTAACTCAGGGCCGTACCCACGATTATTTCTCGGGAAGGGCTTCCAAAATTTTAATAATTCATAATACGAGATTTATTACAATATAGCATCTATGGTGGAAGCTTTTTTATCCCGTAGTTCATACTCAGCTTTTACTGCAGAGAGTGGTGTTCTGATATCAAAGTGTGGAGACAAATGTTGCAACTTGTTCATTTCGTAGATGGAAGCGAAGCCTGGACGACTTGGAAACTTGGAAGAATGTCTTCATTTGAAGTAAATCTGTCTCTTTACTTTATACATGTCGATATATTTGGATAAACTTAAACTAATAAATACATAACGAATGAATGAAAAACAAATAAGATTTTCGAGGAGGGCTTCAGCACCTCGAGCCCCTCCCCTGGCTGCGTGCCTGTCGTAACTTCAATACCACTGATGTATAAACCGTAACACCTTCTGCGGTGACACAATAAAGAAAGAAATACTAGTGGAGAACATTTTGCGGAAATCAATGAAGACAGGTAAAGAAGAAAAAATAGTATTATAAAATAAAACAGAATACGAAAATCCAAAATGAGAGCGAGAGAAAATTTCTCTGAAAACTGTCCAAAAATAAAATAGATCTTCAACCAGGTTGCAGAAAGTAAATGAGAAAGAACTTATAATGTAAAGTTTATACGGTGTTAGGAAGAATAAAGAAGATAGATGGGAAAAAAGAAAGAAAGAAAAAAAAGAAAGAAGCGGCGGAGCAAAACGCACCGACAAACACGTGGGATTTTTTTCCCACTGACACGTCGTATTCATAGGCGGGCACACGGCAACAACGAATTAGGTGTCGGTTGGCGCAGCGTTTTCCCAGAAAGGGAGCGAACAGGGACGCCCACACCGACACACAACGCGCCGCCGCGTCGCGCCGCGCCGCGCCGCCCGCCGCCCGCTGGCGCCGCTCGGTCTGTCGCTCGCAGGCGAGAGAGATTAGCAATTAAAATATTAGAAGAGCGCGCGCGCGCCGAGCCGATATTATGCAAATGGCGCGCGGGGCGGGAGGCACAGGGAATGGAAGG
Organism: Acheta domesticus; assembly: GCA_031308135.1. Lineage (NCBI taxonomy): Eukaryota > Metazoa > Arthropoda > Insecta > Orthoptera > Gryllidae > Acheta > Acheta domesticus. The sequence continues at coordinate 959,742 of JAHLJT010009436.1, read as the reverse complement.
GGGAGGGGGAAGGGAGGGGGAGGGGCAGGGGAAGGGGGAGGTGAAGGGGAGGGGGATGGAGAGGGGAAGGGAAGGGGGTGGGGGAAGGAGTGGGGAAAGAGGAGGGGAAGGAGAGGGGAAGTGGGAGGGGAATGAGAGGGGAAGGGGAAAGGGGAGGGGAACGGTGGGGGGAAGGAGAGGGGGAAGGGACGCGACGCGACGCGACGGGACGATCCGACACGACGGGGCCCCGGCGCCAACGTGGCCCCGTGCTCGAATTAACGGCAATTACAGGGCCGATTTAAAATGCGTTGCGAATCGCGGCCGCGCCAGCGATACGCGTCACAGCGCCCGTCCCCGCCCATCCACCCCCACTCCCACACTCGCGCCGGGCGGCGGTTTCCGTCATAATTCGGAAGGGCGATGACCCTTCCGGGCCCTGGGAGCCGGTTTACTGATCAGAGCCCGTCCAATTCATGAGGCGCATTTGTGCAATTTACATACACCTCTTTGCCCATCGACCCGAATTTGGCGGGTCATGTCACGCTACGCTACAAATGAATCATCCAAATAAATGATGCTCGGATGAAAATTGAAAGTAGTATGCTTTTCTGAATGGCGTACTATGTAAAAGGGATCATTAAGGTCGTTGTGGGATACTATCCACCGTAATTACGAAGACGTGAAAGATTACATTTCAATTTCTCAAATTTCAATTTTTAATGAAATGAACAACTAATTCATACGTTCCGCATACCTCGTTATTTACATTTTTCGCGATAAAAAGTATTCAAAAGGAACGATGTTACATTTTACATGAAATTACCTCTGACGTTTTTTAAAGACGAATATTTTGTCATTAACTTACACTCAAAATATTTCTTGTTAATTATTTCGCCAAAAGCATGAAATGGGATGAAAGATTCACTACGAATTATTGATATATGATGCACTGCAGACGGCACAGGAGGCGACATCGTCAATTCCACGCGCGAAACGAATGTATCTCATTGAAGAATTACTTTATTGCTTCCGGCGGAAGCCAAGAAAACTATCATCATGTGGACTCATCACTTTAAATAGCAATAAATAACTGCGTCCTTAATTTATTTTATACACTGAATTATGATTATTTCTAACAAAGACATCAAAAATATTCAAAATCGAATTATCCAAAGAACATAAGACCTTACAATGTAGGTCAATAGCTTTGAATAAAATCTTTACGAGTATTCCCTATCGTCGTTGGCAATGAAGTGTAGGCAACACTTCATAATAGGTCAGCAATTGGGATGAAACAGTGTCGTAACGAAGCCAAATCGTTGTTGAAGTAAAGCTTGTTCTCAACGCTTGTATTCACGAAATTGGGAATTCTCCGCGTTCGGATAGTCGTTTCCACAAGGTACACGATGCAGCTTGTTTCAGTTGGGGAACCCACGTCCCATCTCTTGATAATTGCTCAATAAAGCGTCAGGGCATGTAATCAGACATCTGTGGAAATCAACGTAGCGGAATGCCCAATCGCAAACGACGTTACAGCCTACTGGCACGACGACAGGCAGCGGGGCAGCCTGGTTAATGCGATTGGCAGCCCTGCGTGCGAGCGCCAATGGGCGGGCCGCGCGACTCGCGGTTCGCCGCCCGCCGCCGCGCAAAGTACGGACGGCGAGTTATAAAGCCACAGTTGCGGCGATTCGGAATCTAATTAACGTTTTCGGTGGGCGCGGACGGCCCATAAGGTTGTCAGTTGCGTTTCAATGGCGGGCGCGCGCTGATAAGGGCGATTCGCGGAGCGGGCGAACGATAGCCGGCGCGCGGCGATGGGGTATCGGCGGCGCGCGATCGCTCGGCTTGGTCGCTGCGGCGCTGCTGGGCGAGGCGGGGCAGGCGGGCGGGGCGGGGCGGGGCGGGGGCGGGGCGGGGCGGGGCGGGGCGGGGCGGGGCGGCGCATGGGGAAACGATGCAGATGAGGGAGTGTTGAGTCAATTGGATTCGGCGGCAGCCGGGGAATTAGCGGGAGAAAGTGCCGCTGGCGAACAAATGTGTTTTGTAGGAGAGGGGGAGGGAGAGAGAGGGTGGAGAAAGAGGGAAAGAGAAGGAGGGAGGGAGAGGGAAAGAGAGGAGGGAGGGAGGAAGAGAGACAGAGAGGGAGGGAGGGACAGAGACAGAGAGGGAGGGAGGGACAGAGACAGAGAGGGAGGGAGGGACAGAGACAGAGAGGGAGGGAGAGAGACAGAGAGGGAGGGAGGGACGAACAGAGAAAAGCAAGATGCACAAATATGACACAGCTATGGGAGACGGCATATAACTGGGAAGATAGTTTTAGAACAATTTCGGACTCCTTAATTAATTAGTTATTTCCACGTTTTTTTATTAGACATAAAAATAATTAAATTTCTTGCAGTAACTAAAAAATCTTCATTTGTTTCCAGATATATCTAGAGAAATATTTATAATTAATAATTCATAAATCATAACATTGCCATATTACTTCAGAATTTACACTACTTCACAATTTTTATAAAACGTTTTTAAATTGAAAAGTTATATTCTAGATTGGCGAGTTGGTACATCTTTTGACAAAATTAATGAACATTGAGTAAATAATAAATATTAAAATGAGGATGAACTATTAATTCATTGACCAGTTGTACGTTTCCTTGAAATGAGACCTTACCAACAAGCTCGAAAACAACTCATCCTGAAGAAAACCAGGTTGAATCTCGTAGCACTAACGGATGGTAAATGCTTTCTTTGTACTGAAAGCGGAGTAAAAACAATCACACAAGCAAAGCAGTTCGTTCAGTACCAGCCAGAAAACAAGACGCGTGAGAACAGCAGTGGTCTTTGAACCCGCTCTCCGCGCTGGGGTTTCGCTGCCTGCGTCCCGGGGCGGCCGAGTGGGCGGGGCCATCAGCCTAGAGCGGCAATCCACTCTTGTTCCTGCCAGGCGATATCTCGGGGCGAATCAGAATGCAGGAGGCGGTCGAAGGCTTCGCGGAAAGGACCTCTCCCCCCCCCCCGCCCTCCGGGCTGTCGAGAGCGTTTCCGCGCGCAGCCCACGCCCTGAATGGCGCGATCGGAATGAGCTAAAAGCCAGAGCGCGCGCGCGCGATTTGACAAGCGAGCTCTGCCCCTCCCCTCCAGCCTCCTCGTCCTCTCCACTCAACTCTCTCCACTTTTCGCCTCTGCCTTCGCCATCGCGTTCCTCGGGCGTTTTCTCCGCCCTTCGTCGCCCGTATTCTCCTTTCCCTCGTCTCCAACACAAGCACACGCTCGGTTGCCGCCAGATGCGCCTCCCCCTCACGCCCTGTCAACATTCATTTCGTGTAATCTCTCTGCTCGGGTATTCTTCTTGACGTTTCACCTCCAAGACCGTCTACAATCTCTCTTGGCTTATTTTAACCCATCGACTTCCATTATTCTTTCGACTTGAAGCTCTCTTTTAATCTTGTACCTTCTCAGTCTTTGTCGTTTACCGTCTTTCTGTTAAAATTTCCTTTCCTTGACAGTACTTGTAAGATGTTTTGTTTCCCTTAAAAACATTTTATACTCAGCAATTTTCAATCAAATTAAAGTCTCGTAACTAAATAAATCCCCATTACATTTTGTACTTCTTGACCCCATCCCTTCCACATTAGCAATTCCTTACATATCGTAGCTAAACTCCCCGCGCATCGTCTTCCTCGCATCCGACCAGGACCTTTCGTGGAGGTCCCCTTCCTTCCTTCCTTGAACAGGCAGCGCCGTCGCCGCCGCCTTCCCTGCTTCCCTCGGCACAGCCGCCGCCGCCGCCGGGTGACATATCTAGAAAAGCACTTAGCGCAGATTGGGCGCGCCGAACCGCGGTGTGCTCGAGGACTCCGGGAATCGGGGGGGGGAGGCCGGGAACAAAAGAGGGAGATCCCGAGGGAAAAGGAGCGGGGAGGTCGCGGCGTCAGCGCCGAGGCGACGATCTCCGCTGAAGTTGCGACGCGGCGCGTTTGTGACCGGGACGTTGGGAAGTTGTGCCTGTACGAGGCGAAAGCGCGGGCGTCGACGGTCGAAAACTGCGAGCGGGGCTTCTTCCAGTGAAAGAAGCAGCGGCGAGGAGGCAGAGAGCAGAGGGGAGGGGGGAGGAGGAGGTTAGGAACAAACCGCACGAGAAATACACTCTCTCCCGCCCTTGTCGCTCCCGCCACAAACGGTTTGACTTCGAACTTCCGCAAAGGCCCTCTCTTTGAATGGCGAATCAAATGAAATGGAAGGGACTCGTTCGGAGAGTCGGCTCGCGAATCGAAGACCCGAACCCGAGGAGAAAGTACGCTCCGCCCTGGTTGGTCGTTGTATAAATCTGGGCAGATCTACGTTTCCTCCGCTCTTGTTTTAGGTGAAGGATAATCGGGAGCAGCCTCCCCTGGGAACTTCTGAAAACCATCCGCAGCTGGCGAAGTTTACCCGGAGCGATTCGTCTTCAGAAGTTGCGCTCGCTTTCCAGTCTTTTTTCCTGTCTGCTTCCGGCCGCTGGTGGTTCCGAGGTGAAAAGAACCGAGGAGAAACGGTCTGGCGGATTCGACTCAAAAGACACATGGGAACCTAAGTAAGCATGCAGTTGAGGGAAAAATTACATTTGCGGGGACGTTGGAGTGGGCTCTGGCTAGCTCTCTCAGTCGACGGATTTCTGCTGGAAAGACGAGGTATTCAAGCTTTTTCATATCCGCGTCTTTTTTTAAATCTACTGCAGCAACGAATTAGATCTTGTTGGTAATTGCATTTTCATCCAGAACACGCGAGGTTTGACGTGAGGGAATGTAAAAAAATAGCAAGGGAATTTTCGGGAAACGTCTCTTCAATTTTCTGCAGAAAGCAGAAACCAGGCAGAAGCTAAATTATTCAAAAGGAATTACTTATTTATCGTTTATCTGAATAAATCATATCCCAGAATACATTTATGTCAGATTTACGAGACAAGGTCTTTCATCGATAACTCCATTCAACTCTTCAATAGAGAAAAAAATAACGAAATATTTTAAAATGGTTTCTCACGTATGTGCGAAACGTTTGTGAATTGTTGCTACTAACGTTTTGCGTAAGATATTTATCTGCGAATTAGATGAATCCGTTCATGAATTGTATGCCAAATGAGCATTTAATAATTAGTAATAATAAATTTATATTTAAGACTTTTTCACGAAGAATTATATTCATTATTGTAATTATCATATACAGAGAGTTGTAATACATTTTCAAAATAGGTTAAAATTACATAAGAGCTGTTAAAAGGAACAATATTATTATAAACTGAATGTCAACTAGTCAATGGTATGTGCTTAACAATGATATTATTTTATTTCAAAGAAATTATTAGTATCCTCTATTTTCAAGATCATAAAAATGAATAACAAGTTAGATGATGAAGCACTGAAGATCTCCTTCATTAAGGATACTCAATATGGTTATTAACTATTGACCTGCAGCAGCAAACATGCTGCTGAACAAAGCCACTCCACATTAATTTCAAAATACAGAACACAAACTGTTCAACAAGTAAAATACTCTCGAGTAAAATTCACTCGAATATAATACTCTCGAGTAAATTCACTCGAATATAATACTCTCAGTGGCGCACCCACGTGGGGGAGGAGCGATGAGGGTGCTAATGGGGCATCAGACAGCCCCCTCCCCAAGCCAATGATATATTTTTTAACATATAGCTTTAAATGTATTCTCTTTACAATCTAAAGCCCTTCATAACATCAATTATTAACGTTACAAATATTAACAGACAAAAAATTAAAAAATACACTTTATATTCACTATAGATGAAGAGTTCCTTATAAGAAATATCAAGTCGGCTAGACACTATGTATATCTCTAGATATCCCCTTGTGAAATAATCCCCCCCACACACACACACACATTCAGGGATCGCGTCGGTTCACACATGTCACAGAATAAATCACACATTTTAACAAAAACGCAAGACGTGAATAGCGAATATTTAATTGTTAGCAGTTTCTTCCTTGGAGCCTTGCTGTCCCAAGACGACTGCTGTGTCGTAAGCGGTGACGCATTGGGTACGACAATTCAGTCGATACGAGCAGTGAATGAGAAAAGGCTCAGAACAATCAAATATTTGCGTTTTTCCGACAATATCGAAACTGTTTCGTGTTTTTTTTTATTTCTTCCTGAATACCTGGGTATCTAACGAAACCAAATACGAAACAAAATAGTCTCACACGGACGGAGGTTGCGTGGTTTTCTTTCAATTTCCGCGCGCATTGGAAATTAGTAGTGGAGGTGGTTCGAAAATTGTTTAGGAAGTTTTAAATACAGGGTAAGCTCCGTATTACGTCCGTTTATCGCTTTATGAATATTCAGGCAGCCAAGGAGCAATTCCCAACCCCACTCCCGGAGGGAGGCGAGGCGAGGCGCCGCGGCGCCGCCCCCGCCCCGCTCCCCCGGGGAGGCGCAACCGCGTGACTGACAGAGGCGGGGTCCCCCGGGGAGGGAGGGAAGGGCAGGTGCGGGGGGCGGAGGTGGAGGGCGCGAGGCGCCGCTAATTGGGAGGCGCCGGAACGTCACCGCGCGCCTCGCACCTGCGCCCTTCCCCCGCCCCTCCGCGCCCTCCGCCCCGGAGGATCACGCGTCGTCGCCGTCGTCGCGCCCACCTGCCACGCCCCCGGACAGGTACAGTCTCCGCTGGAGGCGCGCCAGCGCCCCAAACACAGCTCAGGCGGCGCCTCGCCCCGCCTCCCGCCCGATTGGGGGGCGCGGCCCGGGAATAAATGCCGTGACAAATGACAGGGAATTGCTGAAAGTAGAATTCGCACTTCATGAGCTCTCTACCGATAGAAAATGAAGGTCCAAATTAACATTATATTTGGCACACTTTATACATTATACTACTTGGCGCATTTAAAATACTCCCACGCAAATGTTAAGAAGATAATATAGTATATTTTAAGAGTAAGAAAAAGAGCCTCTGTCAGTTTGGGCAAAGATAAATAAACTTCAATTATCGTCATTTCTTAATAAACTCAACCGTGAATAATAAAAGCATAATTTCAGTAGCGACAATCGGTATGTGTGCATGTATACATATATACACACACATACGTATACGTATTCATCCAATAATACTTTTTATCAGATATCTCCCGAAGTAGAGTCCGAACGCGTCATCCTGCTACGGTTCCAACGAGTGCTAGCGGTATTAGTTTATTCAAGCGCCGATGGCGGCACCGCTGTGACAACTGCGCGAGTGGGAGAGCCGCGATCTGTGTTGATACACCTGCGCTCCGTCCCCGCGACCGCCTCTGCGAAAATATAGCGGGAATTCGTCAAAGCGGCGGCGGCGGCGGCGGCGGCCCTCCGAGAGCGGGGCGGCCAGTAAAAACACGCCGATCATCAGGAGCGTATTGGAAACGATCGCTTTGTCTGAGGGCCATCATTCTTCTTCGAGAGGGGGCAAAGAAACGAAAGGTTGCAGGCGGCGGAAGGGGCGCGCGTTAAAGACGAGGAGATGGGACCGCGGGACACCGAAATGAAGAAAGACACGAACAGGAGGTTAGGAAAAGAATGCAGGCAAGGAGGAGAATTGCGCGTTTAAGTGCAAGGAGGGACAATGAATAAAACAAACGATCACACAGTTGGTTGACAAGATTTTTCTTTGTAAGAAAAAAAAAGTGCCGACGTTGTGCAACAAGCAATAGATCAATGTACGAGAAATGAATAAAACAAGGAAGCAGCCATGCACTGATACGAAGAAAGAAGAAAGGACGATATGCAAGTATTGTTTTACATACAAGGAAACTGAGAAAAAAGCCGGTGGATAACGTGCCGTGGAAGGGGAAAACAAGAAGGGTATTTTCAAGCCAGACGATGTAAGGTAAGCGAAAAACGCGGCACTGCAGCAGCGGAGGGAGGGCGAAGCGCAACAGGAAAAGTGGCCGAGGAGGCCGCAGCGAAGGCGGCGAGAAGCTCCTGTGTCGCCCGCGAAGCCGTAAAGCAGGCGACACGTCTTGGCGCAGATCCGTCACAATGGACGCGCCGCGCATTACCACACGAGGCGGAGGGCGGGGCGAGGAGGGGCGGGGCGAGGAGGGGCGGGGCGAGGAGGGGCGGGGCGAGGAGGGGCGGGGCGAGGAGGGGCGGGGCGAGGAGGGGCGGGGCGGGGCGAGGATAGATAGGCAGAGGCGGGGAGGGGCGTGGGGGGAAGGGGGTGGAGGGGCGGAAAGAGAAGGGGAAGGGGCGGGGAGGGGCGTTGCAGCTCCCGATAAAAGTGCGCGTCGCGTCTCAGAACTCCCTCCGCGCTCGCGTCCTCTGAAGAGACTCTGATGCATAGAAGATCCGCTGCTTTACGACTGCGCCTGTCACCTGTGTCACCAGCGGTATCAACTGCCATCTCCCCCTCATACTTTTATGAACACTGCATCCTGCATTGTACTACACATCGTTTGGAATATCGCGCAACTTCTAGGCGCCGACAAGACCATTACGATATTCCATAATTAAAGAGTACGGGGAAAAATTGTAATATGAATTTATTTTGCATTTTGTTTAGATTTGGTATAGTGTATTTGACGGGAACGACCAGTATATTGCGAATATCTCTACTATTGTGGTTGTCATGAATATTCAGTTTCGTAATAGTTATAAAGCGTTATTAGATAGTTTTATTCATGGTCAAGATGAGATGTAATAAGGAGGAGGGAAAGGATGTATTGATGAATTATGATGGTGTAAGTTATAAGGATTAAATGGAAGCCCTAATGAAGGCCCAATTAAGGGGCCGAAACGTTGGCAACCAACAATAAAAGAGGAGAAAAAAAAGAATGTGAATTCCTTCTTTTTTAAAATTCCAATGACCTAACCTCAAGAAACTGCATCATCCCATATAAAGCGTTATGAATTCGCTATTTTCTTCTGCATTTCTTTTCTTCTGTATTTATGGAATCCTCTTTGGTAACAACTATTTGTCGTAAAAACAGAAACATTCTTTGTCCATGCCTTAATGACAGAGCGACCTTGTGCAGCAGTTGGGCGCAGGCTTCCGCTCTCCAGCGCCCAACGCAATGCGTCACCGCCCTCGCCGCAGACTCTCCGCTTCGCTCCGCCCTCCTCTCTCGTCTTTTTCCTTATTCTTCTCTTCGTTTTACGATCGGGGCGCCTTCCGCCTCTCAGTCGGCGCTATCTAGGCAAGCTGTTACGCGAATTGCCGCGCTTACCTAAGCAGGGACGCGTCTTTTGAGCGGCAAACGTCGTAAAGCGGGAGCCTGAGTTTAATGTGGTTATCATAGGAAGCAGGGCTTCGCCTGTGCCCCCGCACGTAACGCAGCCCGCAACTCTCAAATACCGCGGTTTGCAGCCCCCCATCGCTGCGTTGTGAATCGAAGCGCGAGATAAGGATATTTGGCTATAAGCACGCGCATATATTCAAGCTAAGTTATATAACCCACTACCCAATTGTTTCAAGATCCAAATCTTAATTGGTTACTGCTGAATGCATTCGACAGAGTTTCTCTCGAACAGATAAACCTCGCATTCCTAGGAGAATTTAGAACGCGGAATATTCGGGCGTAAAGTTCGGACGCGGGCATTTGGAAGTCGCGTTCCCATCGCGTTGGTTGCTCTCAAAAATTCCGCCCGAGTCTGAATCCGAAATCCAGGCTCCGAAACGCCGCCGCGCCGGCGCTGAACTCCTCTATCCCTCTTGCGCGCACAAAAGGGGCGAGAGCAAAGTCGAACGCCGACATTAGCATTAAATCAGGGCGACGCCGCCCTCGCAAACAAACACGGGGGCGAGTCGCCACCCCGTTCGCGTAATGGCCGCTTGTGCGTGGCACTCTAACGAAACGAAGCCGGAACAAAGCTGGCGCCGGGCGGCGGCGTGCGTGGCGACGGGGAAGCAGGCGGAGGGGGAGGAGACAGTCGGCTGACGTGGACGGGCAGAGCGGCGTAGGGGGTGAGGGCGGAGGGGAAGGTGGAGGCGAAGGCGGAGGCGAGGGCAGAGGCGAAGGCGGAGGCGAAGGCGGAGGCGAGGGCGGAGGCGAGGACGGAGGCGGGTGCGGAGGCGAAGGCGGAGGCGAGGACGAAGGCGGAGGCGAGGACGAAGACGGAGGCGAGGACGAAGGCGAGGGCGAGGGTGAGGGCGGTGGCGAGGGTGGAGGGGAGGGAGAGGGCTAGGACGAGGGCGAAAGCGAAGGCGAGGGCGAGAGCGAGGGTGAGGGCGAGGGCGGAGGCGAGGGCATAGGCGAGGGCGGTGGGGAGGGGAGGGCGAGGGCGAGGGCGCGGGCGGAGGCGTGGACAGCGAGTGTGGAGACGGCGGCGGCGGCGGGAGCCGAACGTGGCAGTGGCGGCGCTCGGTAAACTTCGTTACCGGAGTCGCTAAGCCATTTGGGCTGGCGTAAGTGCTTAAATTCGACGCGCGATATGGGACTTAATGAACGGAACATTTCATCAGGGGGGAGGGGGGATGGATGTCGGTGGCCAAGTCGCTCGCCGGACGAGTGATCCCGCGAATTAGAACAGTATGCGATCATGCCACGGCTGTCAGTCCACGGTTGAATATGAGATGAATGTTTTCAAAAATATCAATGCTTAGGAAGAGGACACTTGTTTAAACAGGAGGCAGATATTTATTTACACAAATTCTCTGTTATGTAACGTTTTCAGTTTACTAGAATTTTGACGATTGAAGATAATTTCCTTATAGTTAAACATAGCATTACACTTTTTCATCACTAGCGAAAATATAGAGCCGGATTCAACAGCAAATTTACGGATGCAAATATGTTACATTACAATTAAGCTCACTGAAGGCAGATATTTAACATTGTAATTACTGAATTTTCAAAGCGGGTGAAAATGTAAATAAAAAAGTTATTAAAGGTAGAAAATAGAGATCACATTTAATCCTCATACTTCAGTACCGCCAGGTTGTCACAAATTTGTTTACTTATTTACAATTACTAGTTTTGTGAAACCGTAATTCTATTCTGAGGACTTTAAACAGAAAATTAGATATTGCAAGCGATCTACTGAACTGCATAAAGCATTACTTCTACTCGCGATCAACTTATAGTATATTACTACTATTTAATATCAGCCAAATTAGTTTCATTTAAATGACTATTAATGATGATCAATTAAGTTTGTAATGCCTACCTTTATACCTTCCGGACATTTGGCTCCCCAAGCGCCGGCAACAAACGGACGCAAAAGCGGCAGCGGGGAGTTATTTCGCGCGGTGCCAGTTGCGTAGTAATAACTAATGACTTAATTGCCCGGAAGGCTCATGTTTAGCGACCCCGCCATATTTCTTGCAGGGGGGCGGCGGCACTAACGAATGGGAGACGGTCGCAAAGTGGCGCAAAGTTCCGTGCGATTTGTTCGACGCGTGCCCGGCTGGACGGGAGGCTACCCGCGCGCTGCCTGGTCCCGCCCACGCCGCCCCGCCTCGCCCCCGCCCGCGCCGCCCCGCCCCGCCGGGCCCCACCCGCGCCGCCCCGCCCCGCCTGGCCCCGCCCGACCACGCCCGACCACGCCCGGCCCCGTCCTGCCCGGCCCCGCCCGCGCCACTTCGCCCGGTCCCGCCCGCGCCGCCCCGCCCCGCCTCGCCTGGCCCCGCCCCGCCTGGCCCCGCCCGCGCCGCCCCGCCCCGCCTGGCCCCGCCCGGCCCCGTCCTGCCCGGCCCCGCCCGCGTCACCCCGCCTCGCCTGTCCCCGCCCGCGCTGTTCCGCCTCGCCCGGCCCCGCCCTGCCCGGCCCCGCCCGCGCCGCCCGCCCACTCCAGCCCGAAGCGGCGCAACCTCGCGGGGCAATCACAACAACGACAACAACAACAAATCGGCGGCCGTCCCCGCGGCCGGCGCGCCGCGCCGCGGCGGGGCGCGGGATTAACCCGCGATTTGGCTCCCGTCATCATTCACGCGCCGCCCGCCCCCGGCGCCCCCGCCCCCGCCCCCACCCCCGCCCTCGGGGCGCAGGGAGGACGTCCGGAATGAAGAGGGATGGCCGCAGCTCGGGCTGGAGCACGCACAGCGGAGAAGCTAGGTTGGACATTTCGGAAAAAAAAGACGCTACTCTTTCAGCTGGAACAGTGACCGAATAAAGAGCATAGCGATAGCTAATGTTGTTGCCTGTATTAGAAACATTTTTATTATTGACTTGATGACCAGCTTTACCGGGCTTAGCAATCATCATCAAATCAAGAGAAAAAACAACAACAAAGAAAAGCGACAACGAGAGCGTGAAAAAAGTACGTCGTCGAAAGCAGAATATCGGGACAAGTCAACAAAAACAAATGGTGAATAAATGAAAAATCAGTTGACCTGGTAGATTAATCCTATGGGAGTACTGAAGTGTTTTGTATTATGTTCATTCTAAAAAAAATCGGCTTCAATATTATGTTACTAAATATTTAGGTTTTGCTTGAATCACCCTGGTTCTAGATAAGATCATTAACTATTAAAGGGTTCTATTCCGGCGCTTTGAAATACTATTTGTAGAAAAGATCATTAACTGCTAACGAGTCGTATTAATGAAATAGACGATTCGATAAGTTGAAGTGAGCGAAAGAGTGACAGAAAGGTGAACATTCTAAAGAAGCCGCGTGGATTAAAAGAAACATTTTAACGTTCGGGTGAGTTTCGTGATGGATGCGAGGTTAGAGAGCCAATGATACAGGTATTTCGGCTGAGAGTGGAAAGTTGCGGCGGACCCCCGCGAATAATGAAAAAAAGAACAGGTGGAACGAGGCGCGAACGGAAGTGCGAGAGGTTAGAAGGATGCATGCACGAGGGGAGGGCGATAGAACATCGAGGCACACCGCTTCTGACAAGCCCCGATGGAGTTCGAAACATTTACATAACTGGTGGCCCGGTGCGGCGACGGCGGCACGGGCCGTAGCTAGGTGGGACGGCGCGAGGCAGGGGTCCGGGGCCAGCGATGAAGGTGGGGTTGGTAGGGACGGGGCATGATGGAAGGGAGTTAGGCGAAGTGAAGGGGGGAGGGGGACGGGAGAGGGGGTTGCAGTGGGGCAGGAAGCGGGGCGGGGTGCGGCGTGGGGACGAGGCAGTGAGCAGAACCGGTGAGGGGGCGGGACGAGGCGGCGTGGAAGTGGAGTGGTTGGGTGCGAAGCTGAGGGGAAAGGGGAGGGTGTGGTGGGATGAGTTGGGACAGGTTGAGGTAGTGGCGGGCGGGGCGGGGCGAGGCGAGGCAAGGCGACGCGAGTGGCCGTAGCGTGAGGTGAAACGAAAAAGGGGCGGGGCCAGGTGGGATGGGGTGGAGTGGGGTGACACGGGGCGACGCGGAAGGGGGCGGCACGAGGCGGGGGTGGTGCGTGGCCGGCGGGGCGGGCAAGGCAGGGCGGGGCAGGGGCAGGGCGGGGCAGGGGCAGGACGGGGCAGGGCGGGGCAGGGGCAGGGCGGGGCAGGGGCAGGGCGGGGCAGGGCGGGCAGGGGCAGGGCGGGGCGGGGCGGGACTGGGCGGGGCTGGGGCAGGGCGGTGTGGGGCTGGGCGGAGCGGAGCATGGCGCGGTGGGGCTGGGCTGGGTGGGGGCTGGGCTGGGTGGGGCTGGGCTGGGTGGGGCTGGGCTGGGCGGGGCTGGGCGGGGCTGGGCGGGGCTGGGCGGGGCTGGGCGGAGCGGAGCATGGCGCGGTGGGGCGTGGCCGGGCCGGTGGAAATTCTGTTTGCGCAGCCGGTCTTTAGCCGTGCTCGGCGGAAGCGCCGGCGCCAGCGTCCGCTCGCTGCCGCCGCCGCCGCCGCCGCCGCCGCCGCCGCTCTCGGGTAATCGCTTCCACGGACTGTTTTTCGTGCCTCGCGGGAGCGTCAGCGGCCGGATTTCGATTACGGTAAAAAGGAGAGTTGCAGCAGACGTGTCCATAGAGATTACTCAACGTGTGTTCGCAATTAGGTGGTTTGTTATTTTTATGAGAGCGAACGCTTGCGCGGCTGACGAGTAATAAGTGAATGCGAATTTCAATTGATAAAATACCTGAACTAGGTATTTTATCCGTTTTCCAATATAAAGTACATGAACTGGCTACAAACATTTCTTCTGACGCAGAGACCCGACACATGATTCGTTCGCATAAATACATTTGTATAGCGGCGAGACAGATTACATTTTTTCTACAATGGAAATAATATATAGATAAATGAAAGGACTATGATTAAATGCATAACAATTTATTATGTGGAATGTTACTCAGTATAGCAAATAATATTATAACGAAATATAAGATAATTTAATTTCTAAATCCATAATAGTTTTACGAGAAAACATTAAAACTAATATTTTTTTACCAACGCATATACAATGATTTTATGATGCACACAAATGGATGACTGAGGCAAGTACACAAATGCTTTGGACATTTAATTGAATTACAAAAATTTACATTTAGTAAATTTTATTAAAATGTTAATTCGTATTTGCTGGGGTTCACGTTTTGTCTAATTGTGTTCCGGTATTTGCATATAATACTCGAAATAAAAAGAAATTGATCACATGGCAAATGTCACAGAATCGAAATGCGGAACACTGTTTAACAAAACCGTGCCCAATAGGTCAAGAGATCTAGGAACTTGACCTAGACCGTGCCTGACGGCCTTCTCATAAATCACTACTGAAGGAATAACAAATCAATCAATCCCGAAAATATCAGAAGCAGAAGGGGAAAAAAACTTGTAGAGGCGGAGGTCTTGGTCGTCTGCACAGGAAACACAAGAGCAACTCAGAGACAATTATAGACCGTTCTAAAATAGGAGTAATGACGTAAAATTCGCCTTTTATGCGCAACCACCCTTTGTTCCCTGGAATGGCGGGAATGATACCCAGCGATGAAATATATGGACGCACAGGTGTGGCGGCACACCAGATATGTGAGCGGGCCTGCATTGTGTAGCGTGTGTTACGCATGTGGCTAGGATTGCTGTGGGCTCGGTTAGGCCGAGCGAGCCGGTCCGCGCGAGAGCACGTGGGTCAGACCGCTGGCCCGGAAACAATTCAACGTCTATCTCTGTGGAATTGCGACTGCATGACACCAGGCTATCCTTTTTCGTTGTCGCGGCCCAGCAATTTTTTTAAATAGATTCCACCCGAGAGATTAATGGGAACTGACAGCCGTTTAAATACAATTTGATCATTCTGCCCCAACGGGTTCTTCGATCACAAAGAATATTCCGAACCGATACTGATGAGCGACACAATCGTATTTTTAAAGGTTTTAGTTTTGAATTAAATACCAATACAGCGATTAGCGGGGCAAATACAAAAATCTCGCATGATAAATACTGAACTTGTCAGATCTAATAAAGATGAGTACTTAGAATATTATGGCGAGAAGCAATTGCACAAATAACATTTTTCTGCTTTACTGTGATTGACAGAAACCGTAAATAGCTCAACATTTGTGAATCAGTGACAAGCTTGATTATACAAAATGACAATTAATTCTGCAGAACATTCTAACACTATCGTTATGTGCGTGAGCACATGATTGACACCGGA
>JAHLJT010009436.1:930002-943268 GCA_031308135.1 Acheta domesticus | reverse complement strand
TCAATCACCAACTTATTTTAATCGGACCATAGTCAATCCACGTGGGCTTTTTTAAGCTCTGAAGGGGTTTTCTGGGGGTTCTCCGGTTTTCTGTCTCCGCTATTTCTTCATCAGTATTTCTCATCATTAGGGGGCGGATATTGATGATCTAAAGCATCGTTAAAATGATCAATAAAGTGCTCTTAAAATGTTTTTAAAATGACCTAAAAGCAAACAAAAATGACATCAAAAATTGAAGAAAACTATTTCAAATGAACAACACAAACCGTTGAACATGTTATTGATGTAATCGAGGCTTCCTCGCTTCGTTCATGTGAACTTAGCTTGCAAACTGTCGGTTTGGACCGTTCTTTACCAAGAAATTTTGGTTTTTAGTTATCCCGAAATCTGCCGAACTGATAATTGCGCTGATAGGTGTCACAGCAACCTTAGGTCACATACTCAACAGCTGACATTACAACTTCTGAGCGAAAAAATCAAATAGGCTGCTGTGTAATTCTATGAAGAACATTTGTTGCATCTTGTAGATTTATATTTTTTGCAGCAAGTGCCATTAAAATGATATGAAACTCAATAAATTCAGCGAAAAATGCTTTAAAAATGACGGAAAAAGGTAAAAAAGACTTGTTAGTAGAAATTGACGAAAAATGCAAAACATAATGTCAATAAGCTCCGGATTCTTTTGTATTACGTGTCTTAGAAGAATGAAAGGCATGCAGCTGCACTTTTGGGCTTACGTTAAGTTAAAATTCTCTAACAGACCATTAGTGTAGGGCACCTCGAACACACGAACGTCCAATCCACCACTTGAACTGTCACATGCACCAATTGAATAACACTCAGCGCCCATCAATGCCGTAAGCCTTAGCTTAGGCGCGGCTGTCGTCGGTCAGTGACCGAGCCCCCCCCCCCCCCCGGCTAGTAACAAGGGCGCCCGCGCTGCGCAAATCACGCGCCCGGATCAAGAGCTATCGCTCACGCGCCGCGCCGCGCCGCGCCGCCCGCGGCGGTCTTGTATCTGTCATGGACCGCTATATCTGCCACCCACCACCCCAGTCACTCGCCACTCACACTGGTTCGAAACGACCCGCGGCGCGCGTCTTTCCAAACAAAATTAAAACATTTTAAAAAAAATTAAAAATGTAATTGTTGTTGCTTAGATAGGCGCAGCATTAAAAACTGTGATATCATGAACGTTTTACGAGGTTAAATTGAGGTGATAAAATCCCATGATTTTAAGCTTTTAAGGTTTGCGGGTAAATAATCTCTACCGGCCCGGTGGCTGAGATCCCTAAGGTAGTAGTGCCGTAGTGATCTTGGACCGAAGGGTCGCGGGTTCGAGTCCCGCCTCGGGCATGGTTGTATGTGTTCGTCCTTTCAGCCCCTATCATCACCATATCATTTCATCCTCACAGATACCATAACGTTAAAATCCAATAGTGGTCGCTAATGACCTAGACGTTGTTGCGACCGTAAATGACAAAAAAAAATTCTGTTGTAAAATAAAAAACAACAACAATTACATTGCTTACTGAAACTAAATAAAAGTAATGTGGAGAAAAAGGATTAAGCTTTTTTAATTGTTTCATTCAGTATTTATATTGAGAAATAGTGCTGCTAATATATTGTTGAAACTTACAAGAAACAGTAACGTATTATGAAAAATATGTATATTAATTTCATGTTTTTATTGTTAGGTTTCTACGTGCATTTATTACTCCTCTGTCGTTCTGATTTACTTGCATCGAAATCGCTGCCATGCTCGTTCTTTGCATTGTTTCGACCCACTGCGGCCCGCTGCGGCGGGGCGGGCGGGCGGGGCAGTCGCCAGTGGGCCTGCCGTCCGACACGGCCGATCCAGTGTAAACGCTTATTTTTCATGTCCCTCCGTCCGCGCCCTCTCACGGAACACGCGCGTCGCGCCGAAGATTAATTTTGGCGGCTCAAATACACCTCTCGCTGTCGCAGGCAGCCCCGCGCGGGGCAGACGCTGACGAGTTGTGCTGGTTGTTTGATGTTGTATAAATGGGGGTGCGGAGAATGGGAGTGGTAGGATTCGTGATGAGGGCGGGGATTTGCGGGAGGGTTCGGATGAAACTCTCATGCTGTTGGAAGAGGTCGGTAGGTTTATCTTTTAAGATTTAATAATTTGTATGCGGCATGAAAATTATTGGCTTGAATATGTGTCAGATAAATGGACACCTCAAACAAGTCTCCGAAGTATAAAACAGATAATATAAACAGTTATAAGTAATATAGTAATTAATTAATATGAAGTATTAATTCGAAAGTATTTTTATCAAACTCTTAAGGTGTTCACATTTTTATAATAGCACTTCGCAAAGCTCGTGTGTTTTCATTCCACTAATGCAGCGTAAAACTATTCTTCCTACATATTTAGTAATTACCTAACTTTCCCGTTTAATAATGTAAGTCTTCATTATTCAGCAAATTTTCATTAAGGCACCAATTCCCTTTTCATTAGAGTATAAATTATTTCCAATGATACAATTTTGTTTGAGAGGAAATATATTTACCGCGCGGAAAGGCACGCCTCGCCGGAAATGACTTGGCTGCCCTTCCATCAGCGGATCCCGGCCCTCACTCCATCCTCCTGCCCTCCAGGGAGGACGCGGAGAAGAAATTGTTTCGATTTCTGCCCGCGGAAGTTATTCGAAAACTCTTTCCTCCCCAGACAACAGGAGCAATTGAAATGGACAGAGGCCGCAGCAAGCCGAAATGAAGTAACAGAAGTGAATCAGTTCTCTGTGATCGAGAAACGTTCAGAAATGCCGGATTCGTGGGGAGAAGGTTCGTGGAATCTTCTTAAGGGATGAGGCAGAATTTCTTTTCGGCTTCTTCCAAGCTTTGGTTGTGGTATACTGCATGTCCTAGTATGATTGTATTCACGATAGACTATTGTGAAATATAGCGGATTTGTTATCTATGTGACTGCGGGAGACGCCGCGTTCTAGGCACAGATGCCAAATTTTCAGCCGTCTTCTACGCCCTTCGTCAAGACGAAATGCTGCTTGTTAATAGTATGTTTTGGTGTTTTACCCTCTTTGGAGACTAATTGGGAGTAATTTAAGAAATTCTACAATAGCCAAGGTTATTGGGCGTGACATAGATGGAATTACAGAAATCATTTTAATTTAGTGACCATTGCCTTTTAATTCGTTTCGTATTCTCTTTTGCTTGTCAACCCAATCACAATAATCCGGAAATAATTTGCTCTTCATTTTTTGAAATTGCAATCAAATGTTTGTCGCTTTTATTTTTTCACAACTTCATCATTTGAGGAATAACACTTGGTCGATTATCTAAAACTTTTTTGTTTCTATGACCAAAAATCAGGTTCTTCCTTGCTTCGGAAATGTTCCCGTCCAGTTCTGTCCCTGGAACAAAATTGTAAATTGCAATAAAAAGAAAAACTTTGTACATCATCTGTGTGAATATTAATGAGAAGCCCATTTTCGCTTTAATGAACTGCCGCTTTGAGGCTGCGTGATGAAATATTGTTTCGAGTTGTTCATAACATGGCTATTAAAATGTGAAGTATGCAACAATTGCTGTAATTACGGTGAAAAATTCCCGAGTAATAAAATTGGAGGATATATGTAAATTGGGAACTATTTGTGAAATGTATTGTTTGTTATCATAAATTGTAAGCAAGAGTCATTTCTGGTTGTTGCATTACGTATTGTGTTGCTGACTAGTTTCATCACTGCGTTTAGCAGCACTATTTTATTAGTTTCCCTCTGCAAATGGCGTTGAATTTCATTTTGTATGTAAATCAGGAAATGCCGTCAACCAGAAAGCTAACTTCCCTTTTTTCGAACTTAAACTTATAAAACCTACTGATAATAAATATAGCTCTTCAGCATTTGTCTAACATTCTGTACGCAACAAAAATTACCAAAAACAACATAGAACATCATTTTTTTCTTCAGAATAACGAACGTTCAATAATTCATAAATATCAATTATGATTATACAATGTCTTCTTCATTTGTATGGAATTTGGTGAGATTCAAATTTCGAAGATGTGATGATGTAGGCGAAACGTATATTTCTAAAGCAATGCGACTCTTCACAAGGGACATGTTCAACCACTTTTAATATGTTTTTCTGTATTAGTTTTTTATATAAATATCCTTGACTAAATTTTTAATATTTCATTAAACGACATATTGGCAGCCAATCTACACAATTAACCCAAGGATTATTAATTAATAGGTTATAAAAATAATGTTACGAAAACCTCATTACTGAATGCCGAAAATATCTGAATACAATAAGAACTTGTATGTGATCCCGTGAATTGTAAGGATGAAAAATCATTTAAGATCACAGAAATTGCATACGATGTATTGTATAATAGAGTGGATATTAGCTTTCCAGCCTTTGAAGATGACTTCGAGATTTAAATAAAGAATAAGTAGAATGCAGAACATATAAACGCAATGTTTCTGGAAATCACGCTTCAAATAAAAGTAGAGTGAACAATATTGTACGAACAAACGAACTGATGGGTAAAAAAAACAAAACTTTAGGAGCTTTTCTGCCGGCCATATGGAGGGAGGAGTCGGCAACGGAGACGGTCCCCTTTGAAGGGGTGGGGGAGGGGGGGCGAAACTTGTTGTTTGCGCGACGCGGGAACAAAAACGCAAACGACGCCGGCACTGCCGCGCCCCCTCTGTCCGCGATCTCTGCGGTAAACAGGAAAGTTAAACGAGCTGCATCGCACCTAAGGCGATTTTAACCTCGCGGGGGCCCGGAGTTGGGCTAAGTCGTGTTAATGCCGGAACTAAGAGCGTGTGCTTAAGGTTGGCTCGAGGAGCTGTCGTCCGGTGCAAGGTTAGTGATGTTCGTCATTACAGCAGCTTAGTTTTACAAAAATGCTCGTGAGTATGGTTGTGAATAATGGCGTAATATAGGCGTGGAAAAAAGGTTTGGGTGTTTTGCAAAAAAAAAATTGCTCAAAATATCTAACTTTTTCGTTATTCAAAAAACATACAGTTATTTCACTGTTGATGTGCAGTCAATAGAAGGGAACCGGGATCGTGTTGAAAAATATTAATCTACTAAAGTCTAGCTCAAATATAATCACTAGTGCATTGCTTCTATTGATTGAGTGTCGATTGATTTGTATTTAAAAAAATAGACATCAGATGTGTCTAGGGGCATAATACATTGCAATAAGGAGAAAGCTTTTCCCCGAGAAAAATCTTTACGAATAAGCAATTCTATAAAATAAAGGAAACAATCCAATTAACGGAACCTAAGATATTATGGGTAAAAAATATGTTGATAAGTAAAACTATTAGATTATTTCAAAAAATCTTCTAGAATATTTTGCAGAGTGAAACAATCTGAGACTTAATGGGCGTGCAATCGTTTCCTATTGCCTACACTTTTACGCCATTTGTGACTTGAGTTTGTTTACTTGCGAGTAGAAATATGTTCTGCACGCGTCGTAAAATCGCCCTGCAGGCAAACGGAGCGATCTTTCATCGCTTCCAGGTTTCACCCTTCCACCCAGGCTCCTCTGGCCCAAGCCCATCGCCCCCGCGCCGCGCAGATCGCTCACCCGTCGGGAGACGTCCGGAGCGCGCGGCCCCTGCCAGCCCTCCGGGGGGCCGGGGGCACGGGAGGAGCACCCTAGGGCCCGTGGAGGACGCTCACCTCCCCCACCCGCTCCGCCCACCTCGCTCCGCCCACCCCGCCCCACCCACCTCGTCCCGCCCACCACGCCCCGCCCACCTCGCCCCGCCCACCTTGCCCCGCCCACATCTCCCCACCCGCCCCGCCCACTTCACCTCGCCCCGCCCACCTCGCCCCGCCCGCCCCGCCCACCTCGCCCCACCCGCTCCGCCCACCTCGCCCCGCCCACCTCGCCCCGCCCACCTCGCCCCGCCCACCTCTCCTCATCTGCCCCGCCCACCTCGCGCGCTCCGCCCGGCCGGATATTGTGTAACGCAGCATGCGCCGGCGGGCCGTGCGCCGCGTTTGAGCTTATCGGCCCGTCTGCCCCGCCCTCAAACCTCCGCCCGGCCCTTCCATCATCTCGAGACCCCCGGCTGTCCCGCGGCGACCTGGCCCGCTCCATATTATCGCGATCCTCTCTGCACCGCGTCGCCCTCAGCCGGCTAGTTTCACGCTATCTGGCCTCGCAGCGTCTGGCGTCCTGCCGTCTAGCTGCTTCGCGAAATGCGCTGGGCTGAAAGCTTGTCAGCTGTATTTTCTCGCTCCATTCATCTAATAATGAACTTTCTTAGTCTCATATGTTTTCCTCCTTAGTGAAATGAAATATGAAGTATTGTCGTTGCTATATTTTTTCCAAGAAGCACGGGTTACGTTCTGTTATTCCTCTTAGTACTAAACTTCCAATTTTGAGCTCTGCACTTAAGACTTAATTGAAATACTATATTTTAAAGCCTCTCTTCACATTCATTTCCGAATATATAATTTATAGAATATGGACTTCAGCCTCAATTCGTTTTAGTAATTTTTTCACTCAGTTCTCCTTCCGGAAAGCGCTTCGAAATTCGTTAAATTCGCTTCACGATGTTCTAATTTAAGGCCGTTTCTCTTCATATTGCACCGAACGCAACAGAATGAGCTACCTCTTTAGCCATGAAGTACTGTTGAAAATTCGTCTTAATTATAAAATTGTTACTTCTATAAAGAGCCCTTGAAAGCAACTTATAGAATCTAAGATGTACTTCATTCTAAACACTGTAATCACCTGGAATCTACCAGACGCGAGGCTCCGTAGTTGCAGTCGTGCAGAATTTGTAATCTTGCCTCAGCAATAGCGCTACCCATGATGCCACAAACGATGTTCAATGACATGGAACAACAAAGAACTTTCACTTTATAAGTACCTCTTCGGAAACACTACCCGTAGCCTGAAGAGATTGCAGCATTACAACCCCCGCAGCTTCCGTGCGTGTAGGCGGAATCCGTCATCCGGTCGAACGAAACTGCTACTTATCAGTCACGAACGTCTGTTCAAATACATTAATGGAGTATTTCGTTCTGCAAATAGCCCTTTGCAGACGCCTTCCGCGGAGGAAGGGGTGCCTGAAGAGATGTGTAATCTTGCAACGCACAGGTAGAGAAGCGAGGGCCGCGCCCCGTGGGTGCAGCCCGGCCGGCGGCATCCTTGACCCTGCCCGTGGGAGCTGTCCCCTGCCCGGCCCGGCCCGGCCCGGCCCGGCCCGGCCGCAGCCGCCCGCGCCGCGGTAATTGCAGGCGGGGCCAGGGCCCGCGGGCCCCGTGCGCCGTGGCGGGGCCGGCGGGAAGGGGCGAGGCGGGGTGGTTGAGGCGGGGCGAGGCGGAGAGGTGCGGGGTGGGGCGGGGCGCCGCGGGGCGCCGCGGGGTGGGGAGAAGCGGAGAGGGGCCGGGCGAGGCGGGGCGGGCGGGGCGAGGAGGGACGAGGCGTGGTGGGCGGGGCGGGGAGGGGCGACGCGGGGTGGGCGAGGCGCGACGAGGCGCGACGGGGCGGGACGGGGCGAGGCGAGGCGGAGAGGGCCGTGGCGAGACGGGGTGGGCGGGGCGGGGCGAGGCAGGGTGGTTTGGGGGGGGCATGGCGAGGTGAGGCGGGGAGGGGGAGGCGGGGGGCGGGGCGGCGTCCGGGCGCGTGTTGCCTTGCCATTCATCAGCCCGTGAGGCGCGGCGGTGCGGGCGTGGCTGTCCAGATTAACATGAGAACGCGGCCCGCCGGCGGTGCTGCCAGTCGATGCGTCTTCCTTAACCGCTTCGCGCCGTTGAAATATGCGCCAGGAAACGGACATCGCGTTATTTCCAGGTCTGCTTCCGAAAGTCGTTTGGGATGTTTGCTCGCTTTGCATCGTCTCTAACGATCGACGTTTCGTGAATTGTCGGCGCTTCGCGTTCCTTTAAAGCAGAAGGCAGTTTGGGATGCTTATTTTGGGCGCTCTGTTCCGTCGGAAAAGGATTTGAATTGTCAATTCTCCTCGTATGTTGTATTCACGCGTTTAATATTAGAGTCGTTCTGAGTTAAGGTATCTTTCAATGACTGCGAAGTACTCTCGGAAACATCTTATTTTCAAACTATGCACGAAATTCATGTCACTTATTTTGTGTTATTAAGGTTAGTATGGATTAGAAAATCTCTGCTGTAAAAATCTGCAAATTGCATGCGAATTCGTAAGCATCTGTGGCATTTTCGCTACATACTGTAATTTAAATACGTTTAGTTAAATGTTCCTGGTTTCAGCACTTTACGTCTTCTAGACTCATATTTTTTAGGTTGAGTATTATTATATATTTTTATGAATGTTCTGTGTGAGCACAAACTAATAATGCAGGTAGAAGCGTGGGGTGCTTCGTGATACAGAGGAGCATTGACGTGTTACAGATCACTTCTAAAATTCTTTTTCGTAAATGATTACATATCTTACGACGAAATACTAAATATAAATCCTTGGAATCAACACAAAGACTGTGTAAAAGAAATCCGATTTATAATATTTATGCCTGAGTAAATTGTGTATTTCATTGTTCGCTTGCTCCAAAACATGAGGAATGTCGTCCTGAAATCGTGTCATTATCCGCCTTGAGTGTTTCTTTTCTGAACATTTTTATCGATTGCACAAGCATCAGGAAACCAAACCTCTATTTAATAATTTTTTCTTTTAACACATTTACTATTCCCCTGTTTACACTTCATGGACAGATTCAATCATTACCGAACATCAATATTTATGTACATCAATATTAATCATCACGATCAACATGTTTTGACATCGGGTTTAGTTTGTGATATCACGACATTTCGCCGAGCTCTGCACACGTCACGCAAAAGTCTGCGCCGATATTTGGAAAATAGGTTACACGTTCCTCTGACTGCAGTGTGCGATTCTATAGGTGTATTAACGAAGTGATAAACGCAACATGGATTTGAATGTGTAATTGATGAACGAACTAAAGGCTTCAAAAGTCTTTCTCGCGTAAGGAATAATGGAGTCTACACAAAGCGGAAAGCTAGATAGCCTGTTCTACATATAAATAATTGAGTTACTCGCCCGTGAATAACAAACACGAAGGGCGCTGCTTTCAATGAATCGCGCATCTCGCTTCGCAGCTGCAAAACGCGTTGGACGAGCGCGCTCGCAGATTCGGAGGCGTGCGTGGCCGGGATTACCGCGTTCGCCGGTATGATCCGCGCGACGCCCTGCTGTCTCGCCCGGGGAGCGGGCGGGCGGGCGGGCGGCCGCCGGAGCTGTGACCGTCGCCCGGCTTTGTGCGCTAATCCCTCCGGCAGGACGGCTCCGTGACGTCAGAGGATGAGTAATTGCTCCCGCCCTGGCGTTAATTGATTCCCGTGTTCCGGGTCGGCCTCAAAAACCCCGGGAGCCGGGGCCGGCGTCGCCTCGGCTGGCGGGTGCTGGGCGGCGATCGGGACGGGAGGTTTCAGAATACCCACGGAGTTGGAGAGATGAGGACGAGGGGGAAAAAATTGGCCGAGGAAAATGAAATGTTAGGAGACACAGAGTCGAGGTATAGAATGAGAATGTTTCTGACGAGCCCAAATACAAAATAATTGGAGAAGAACACTCCTGAATGACGCTGAAAAGGAAGAATAAAAAGATATTGATTGTAAGGAGAATTTAACTCTGATACGATTTAATATCATTGATTATTATAGATTATATAAATTATGTGTTATAAGATAAATTATATATAGTATATTTTATAGATAAAAGATCTTAATTGATTAATTATAATTATTATGATATAATTATCATTGATAAGAGGAATTTATAAGTTTACCAACTTTGTACCATAATACATTATTAGAACTGGAATGTAAGTATCAACCATCACAGTGTAAATATATCCCAAGATTACAAAGGCGTAAATAGCGAAGTGACGTTAGCATCAAAAAAGGACTGCAAGCTGATGTGAGAGCAGCTAAAAGCAGAGAAGAGATTGAAACGTACGTCACGGACTGCAGCTCCATTTGTCGAATATAAAAAAAGAAAAAAACGGAACAGAAAAATCGTTGCAGGGAAGTATTCAAAAGTTTAGAGCAGTAGCGGTAAAGGCATTACAGAGAAAGCGGTACGAAGATTACTTCGAGAAGGACTAACTACCAAGGGAGCGTCCAGAGGTACCGTTGGCTGAGAGAGCGATGCGGCTGGGTCGGAAGCCGCAGATGCGACGACAGGAGCGACGGCGACGGCGGCGGCGGCGGCGGCGGCGGCGGCGGCGGCGGCGGCGGCGCCGTCGCTGGCGACACGGACGCGCCGGGATGAAATTCAAATGAGCCCCGTGTCGCTGCGAATAAAAGTGAAAAATTGCCGCGCCCTTTGGTAGTCAGGGCGCGATAAATCAGGAGGGCGATATGGGGGCGGTTTTTACTCTTTCTCGCGACGCGCGGCGCGGCGGCCCGAGGCCTCTCTCTGTCAAGCCCGAGGATATTGAAGAAGGTATTGGATCGCGGCCGAAAACGCCAGTTTTGTTCCACTGGGAAGCCGACAGCTTTTCGCTGACGAAAGCTTAGAACTCTAATTCATTGGACTCACACCATCATACTGTTGCTTTCACTTTTTGCCAGGACAAATAATGGTGTGAACTTACACATTTTCATACGCGCTTGCAAATGGTCTTGTACATACATTTGCATTTCTCGTTGTTATATTAGCCGACAACCATGTAGGTAGATTTCACTCATGGGACATCACTTAATACACTAAATAATGTTCATGTCTGAACTATAAATATGTTCTCGATTATTCTCATGACAAGCGTAATTTTTGTAGTAAGGATAACACCGGAGTGCGAAGCAAATGCCACCATTAATATAGGAAGATTAAATTTGAGGGAGCAATCCTTTCGTAGTTATTGGAATGAAGGTTGAAGTGGAATTACCAGTCATTAAAACGCGAATCTAAATTGACAATAGTTGCTATTTTCATTTGCATTTGTCAAGAAAAAAGAATAATTGTTCGATTGAGACTATTGTGTTCGAACTTTTGTATGAATACATAATACAGAATCTAACACGTAAATTAAACAAACAAATGTTCATGTGTCTTTTTCTTGAGATAATTTTGTGGAAGAGAACTTGTAAACCGTCCCCCGTGCAACTAAATTCGTCCGACCAACAGCCGGCTTAACGCGCGGGGCACCCGCAGGGCTGCTTCCAGCGTCCCCGTAAAGCCAAGCCGCAGAGAGATGTCCGGCCGTAAAAGAAGTAGCGGCGGCGAATCCTACGCGGCGGAAGATCCTGAAAGAAACATCCCCCCGCCGCGCCGCGCCGCGGGCAGCTCGCGACAGCGTCCTTTGTCTGCGCGCAGGTAGGCGGGGCTCGCTCCTTACAAGCGAGATTTCTCGCGGCGGCAGGCGCTGTAAGTAGGGACGCCGCCGCCGCCGCCGCCGCCGCCGCCGCCGCCGCTGCCGACGAGAGAAATAGGCGCGTCGCCGCCCGGAACAACAGGCCAGGTCGGCCGTATCTCAGGGCTGCCTGGCACTTCGTCCACGTCTTGTCGCCGACCCCGTCCCACTCCGTCGCTTTCCACTCGGCGTTTTCTCCGTCGCTCCGCCGTGCTTCTGTCTGGCGGGGTCTGCGCCCGCTCGCCGTCTGCGGAACGCTAATCTGTGACGTGTTGTCTCTGTCCTTGAGCTACCGTCTCTGACGAGTCTTTACTCTTCTCCTCGTTTGTTGCTTTTCGCAACAACATATTCGCTAGCATGAAATCGTCCACATTGTCCTCACGTCGTATTTTTCTACATTCACGTTTGAGTTCTCCATATATATCAACAGCATTCTCAACCATCGTATTCTATAAATTCTATTTCTCCCGTTTTTCTTTTTCTCTCTCACTGGAACATCTTGTTTTATAAAACATTTTTGCGTCTCTGTCTCTCTCTAACCTTTCCTCACATTCCATCCTTTTCAACCGTCACTCACCGCGGGCGGTGGGCAGGTGCGGAACAAAAGTGGCTTGCAGATAAGTGCGTGGTGCGCTCCCCGCCCGCAGCCGTGCGTTGCATCTGCGCCACGTCCCCCCTCCCACTCACCAACCGCAACTCTCGGTTCTCGCCCCCGCAGGGCATGCGCCGGGCGCTCCTTATTGTCCTCGGGCGCAGCCACCGCATTTCCTGCGCGGCCCGCTCCCAGCCTTCCGCCGCTCTCGTCGCGTCGCCAGGCGTTCTCCTCTGCGGCCGGCGCCCCCGCGCCCGAACCCGCGCCCGAACCCGCGCCCCGCGCCCGCCCCCGCCCCCCTGGCCCGCCCAAAGCCGCTTCGAATTTCCTGGAGAACGCGGGCGATTGTCGCGAGAAACGGCCCTCGGCATAAGGCCAGCCAATTTGCACCCGCCGTTTCTCCCGCGGCCGCGGCCACTCGCGCCGTCCCCGCCGCGCCGCCACCATCGCCCCGCCCTCGCTCCCTCGCTTCTTTCGCGCTTTCCGCCGCAGCCCCAGCGCTGCTGCCAAGCCGTCACCGCCCCCGCCCCCGCACCGGCTCCTGCTCTCGCCCCCACCTTTCTCCCACCGCTGCCGCCGCTGCAGGGAGCTCCGTGCTCTCGCGACGCGTCGTCGTCCCTTCGTCTTTTCGCTGCGTTCTGCAGCCTGAGCTTCGAGGTGATTTTTTTTTCCTGGGTTACTGAAAGCTCTGTTTCATTTTCTGTTAATTCTATTGAACTAGACTCTTTAAGAAATTGCAAATTCACGAGTTTTGGTGTTGTGTGTGTAAATTATCAATGTTTCTCGTATTACTAACGCTCTATTTTTTGTACTTTCTCCTCTTAAAGAGGGGTTTCTTAAGAAGAGAAAGTTACAAATATATGTTACAATTGTAGTTACGAATGTTTGGTTCAATCATGAGAGAAAGTTAAAATTGTATGTAATGCTGCTACCTTAAGAAATTTTAATCGCTGATTTTGGTATTAAAAAATTGAAAACTCACTTCAAATGTAATTAAGAAAGGCTTGTGTGAAATTATTCTTGATTTTCTGTAGTGTTCTGTAAATATTGTAAAATTAAAATTTAGCCATGTTTGTTTTATTTCTAAAAGTAAGAAATGACTTCCAGACAGTGGAAATAATTACAGATATACACGTGAGGCAATTCGTTTGAATTAGACTTTTTCAAGTTATAACTGAAGTTTAGTGCTGTATATTTATTATTATTATTATTATTATTATTATTATTATTATTATTATTATTATTGAGTATGGCAGAAATTACAATATTTGAATACTACGTAACTATTTTCATTTATGCGAGAA
>JAHLJT010009436.1:887460-929902 GCA_031308135.1 Acheta domesticus | reverse complement strand
CCCCGAACACTCCCCGCCCCCGACACTCCCCGCCCCCGACACGCCTCCGCCAACGACCCGCCCCCGCCCCCGCCAAGCCCCCGCCACCGACACGCCCCGCCACCACTGCGGTCCCAGACCCGCCCGCTCCCCGACCCGCCCCCGCCACCCGCTTTGCCACCGCCCCGCCCCACCCCGCCACGCCCCCGCCACCGACCACGCCCCCGCCACCGCCACGCCCCCCGCCCCCGCCCCCGATACGCCCCTGCCCCCGCCACGCCACGCCACCGCCACGGTCCCCGACCTGCCCCCGCCACGCCCCGTCACACCCCCGACCCGCCCGCGCCCCGACCCGCCCGCGCCCCGACCCGCCCCCGCCACGCTTTGCCACCGCCCCGCCCCCGCCCCGCCCCGCCCCCCGTTCGGGCGGCGCTCGCCATTTATTAAATTCGAGCCGGGGCTCCGGCGCGCGCCCAGCGCGATGGGATCTTGTCGCCGCGACCGCGCAGCTGCAATCGCAGATCGGTACTTTCCACTGTGATTGACACACCACCGGGCACACTGCGACTTCGCTTTCGTTTTGCCGGCCGCGATTGTGTGCGCACGCGTTCGCCCGCCCACGTTCGCTTCTTGTGAATGCTTTCTGCCGGGCGGGCCGCGATGCGTATCGGAATTTTGCGTCCACGGAAGCCCACTGCAGCGCTTTCGCCATTCCGCCAGGTATGCCCAGCGGGAGAATTATTGGCGAGGACACGCGTTCTACGAGCAAAACCGGCGACGTCGAAAAATACAAACCCCATCGAGGGAGGTGGGTAACGAATTAACCTGTCCTTTACATGAAACGCGGTGTTTTCACAGGAATTGGAATATGCATTTTCTAAACGGCACAATTCGCATTTGAGTCATATGCAGCGTTTTAATTTAGCTAAATCAATTAAATTTTATTTGTATTAAAATTGCTTTTTTCTGGGAAAGACAGTAATCTCTCTGGTATGTTTTCAAAATGTGAAATGAAATAAATTACCATTACTGTGCCAATTTTGTCATATTCTTGATTATTGCTTGATTACTTATTTCTTTACGTGTCGCTACATTAATGATATTTATATTCAAAACGTAATTGGTCGCATTCGTGGTAAATCTAGCTGTAAGTATTGAAAATATTCTAAGGACTTTCTTTGTGGTTTATTGAAACAGGAAATATTTATAGTATTTTTCAGTTTCTAGTTTACCTTTGTAATTTGTGTGCTTTAAAAATTTATATATAACATGCGAGTATGATCTGCTATATTTCTAGTAAATAAATCTGTTTAAACCACAGAAGAATAAGTTACTTTCTGTAAGAGTTTGCTCTCGCGCCTGTACAAAGGCAAGAGAACCTTCTTTCATACATTTGAATTTACAGTTTTTGCAATATTGTACGATATAGTAACGGCTATATTACTCAGAAAGAGGACTGGCAATTCCAAACTATTTACATTTTTACCCAAATGTAATATAATCCGAACCGACCAATGAATATGAAGCTATTAATTTACGTTGGTCTCTTCCCCTATCGCAAAACATCACAGGTCATTCACGTTGCTGGTCTCTGGAAGGCAAACCCTTTGAAGGGCTCTCTGCGTTTGACAGCTTGGAAATTCAGATAACACAACAGGGGAGGAAAGGCTTCTATTGCAATTATGAACCATTTTGGTTAATGAAACCTAGAATTTCCTAAACAATGTAAGAACAAATAGATTTACAAAAACTTTTTTCAATGTTGCTGGCTTTTTTTTAAGAATTCTGAAGCATAACACATCGTAGATTATTCCACATTTTTATTAATTTTGTTTACTATGTACAATTCTGTAGTAGTTTTAAAGCTGTTTAATGAAACTAATTTTCTTAACTTGAAATAAATGAGTGAGAAGTATATTGAAAAAAGAAGATTTTTTATATAGTAAGGGCTAATTACCCTTGGACAAACTATTAATGTTTTAAAAAAAACTGTGTAACATGAGCCCCTTTAGAATAAATCATTAAATTGTTTCTTCGTAAACTGGTGACTTATGTTTGCTCATGGTTTGTAGCTTGAAATTTTGCACAACTCTTAGACTTTTCGCCCATATGAAACAAGAGTGCTTGCCCTGTGACTCAGAAATTATTACTCCATTCTTTTATATACGAAAAGAAGTTTTTGCGAATGTCCCCTTAATATAGGACTATGCAAAACAGGTAATTAGTTTGTCTTGCGTAATACAGGCACTAAAATGTACCTGAAACTTCAGAATACTCCTTGGAAGATGTAGGCTGTACTTACGTAAAAACTTGGCTTATCTTTCCTTTAGAAATAAGTTCACGGTACAAAAGGTACACAGAAACTTGTTTAATAAAGCATTTTGATGTTCTATATGTACTATTTTAATTTATAGATCACATTAATGAAATCGACAGGTACTTTTCTAACTGTATCCTTGACTTCTCGTCTTTTTTTAATGAATGAATGGAAGTTTTCTACTTGCAGCATTCATGTTTCTTAAGCATGCAACGTGCTTTCAACGCTGGAGTGTGCACAAGGTCGCTCTACAATGTTTTTAGACAGATATTGAGGTGTGTGCGTTGAATTTTCTCCTTTAAAAACTGCATTTCAGCTGTTATTTCTATGCAAATGTTGATAGTTGCTCTGATCAGTCGTAGGAAAAATGCTTAGGACTCTGGGAACAAAAGAATTTGTATTTTGACGATGAAAAAACACTGAGCGGTGACGTAGTCAGCTGCGAAATAGTTAGCAATATGGCGATGGCGAATGTGGGCGACGATAGGAACACAGCATGTGTATGCACGCGTGTTTGTGAATGCACTCGAGTGTGTCTGTGTGCTTTTGTTGCTTAAAAGTATCTCGCTGTGCTTGGAAACGTTGTGCTTGGTTTCTTAGGTTGCAAACTTAATTTTGTTTTTATTACGTAGACCATGAATGGATGTTGAGTGGCTAGTTTGTCAGCGCCAATGGAGCCAGTCAAAGTACGAGTAGTACGGATCGAGGTCCGTGCTCAGTGCATCAATCTGATGTCACTGCAGTCCCCTCTGACCGGGACGTCCTAGGTTCGAAGTCCCGACAACGCAGGATTTTTGACACTAACTTGTCAGCTAGGTCGAATTTAGTCGCTGTCTGGAGGAGAATTCTAGCGGCGGCTGCTCTGATCGGTAGTTTTCCGTGGTATCTCTGATCAACACCAGACGAATGCCGGAGCAGTACCCTAACTAACAGGCCACGAACCGCGCGCGATCTTCCTTCCTCTTCCTTGTCCTATCCTCTCCTCTTACCACACACACTAACATGCACTACATTACCACGCTGGGAGGCCGGTCGGGAGCTTAGAGCTAGTCCCGGCCGGGGCGGTGCCCTGCTGGTTGGAGATACCTGGTTGAGGGGAAAACCCCCCTAGTCGACGGTAGGACGGCGCCAGATCTCGCCATCCAGCGGGGCAAAGATAATCGCCACCTCAAGAGAAAAACACGCACTACACATACGGGAATAATGACCTAAGTAGTTGACGTGCCTAGAAACCCGAATCAATTAATCAATCAATCGACGTCTGTGTCGTCACGTCTTTTTCTTTCTTCTTCTTTTTGTTACCCGTTTTCTTTTTTCGCCCCTGACGGTGCCGTGTGTGGATGTGTGTTCCGCGCGTGGGTGAGCCGGCCCCTCCAGCGACGCCGCTCCTTCCCTCGCTCGCGCGCTAATTTCGTCGTGATCCGCACTTCCCCTCACGCACCGCCGGGGAATTAACCCGCGCCGCGGTGTCCTCGCCGCCGGGCTCTCGCGGCTAATTTGACGGCGGCCGGCCCGCGATCTCTTAATCTCCGCTCTTCTGATACGTTGAGCCCGCCCTGTCCTACTAGCTCTGCCACTCTCACTCGCTTTCCGCTCTCGTCTTCTCACGCCCTCTTCCTTCGTCTCTGTACTTCCATTTCTTGTACTCGCCTTTTCGGTTTTCATTTTGTTGTTTTCTCACGTTTCCCTTCGCCCATTCCCATGTTGCGTTCTGATCTCTTCGTTCTTTTCATCGTCTTTTTGTCATTCGTATCATTTCATTGTTTCATTTCATCAGTTCACTTTTTTCTTTTCGTGATCTTCTATTTGAACCTTTTAAAGTTTTTAAAATCAAAATATTTATTGTTTCTCTTAAAATCTTCCTTTAATGTAATTAAAATTGTATTATAAGAATATATTAATTTTTATTTTATAGTTATCTTCGTTAACTTTAAACTCAGTGAATAAAATCAAACTAAATATCCATCGTCAAGGATTGTTAGTTCCTAAAAGTATTTTCTTTGTATGTAGTTTGTTTGTTTTGTTACTAGAGAAGTTTTTAAATGTAATATAAACACTGCTTCGCGGATGAAAGTTGAAAAAGCTTAATTACTTTTTTAGTGATAATTGTGTAGTAATTATACCGTTCCACATTTTGTACGCTTAAGTGTATGTATCCCAGCACTTCTATTTTTGTTTCGTAATTATGAATATAATTATGTTTATAAACGGATTGAGTGAAGCTAAAAATTAATAATGGAGCATTCTATATTATTTGCAATTAAACTTTTTATCGATAATATTTGTAGAGTAATTGTACCGTTGTATATTTTTGTACTATTTTTTTTAAATATCTGAGTACTTCAATGTTTGTTTCATAATTATAAACAAATTGAGTGAGACAAAAATTAATAAAGGAGCGTTCTAAATTCTACGATTGACTCATTAGTGACGTTTACTAAATGTGTCAATGTTTCAATTAAATGTGTTCAATTTAAAATTCTTTGTATGGTTCGTTTTAAAGGCATTACTGCAAAGGTGTTATAATTTTTCAATAATTTTATTTTCAATTATATATTTATGTATCGAAGCACAATCACTGGAAGTGTAGAGACTAAGGGCAAAGCTTATGGCTCGAGTAATTGATACCAGTGATTGGAAAGTGACGGGTTCAATTCCGAAGGGGCGTTCGAAATTAACTTGATGTGTTAAACATTGCTGAGTTTGTGTCGCCAGCCATGATCGAAGTTGGAGGCAGACTGCTCCTATCAGTAGTTTCAATGGTTTCCTCGGTCATTTTCATGCGAATTCAGCAACAATATTCCTTAATTATACATCTTTAGCCGCGAAAGATTAACATATTTTGGTGCCCGGGGTTGCACATTTGAAAGTAAAGAATATTTTTATATAAATATACTATTTTAGATATTTCATTGCTTGAGTTTTGCGTTCCTAAATTCAAATTTTAAATTTCATATCATTTATCATGATTTTGATTGCGGTCATTAATAATTATAGTTTTTTTTAGAATATACATTAAAATTGTATTTTCAGTGAGCTGCCTCCGGCGTCGGGAAGAGTGGCGTTTGAAAATGTTGAACTGCTTTATGAACTGGCAAAGTGTTTCATTGCCACTTGAGGCAAACGAACTGCTAATAAAGCCTGGCGCCACGCTGGTGAATGAGGCGTGCGCTAATAATCTCTCGTAGAATTCACATCTCCTTGTTTTTGCGATTACCCGAAGAGTAACACAAAGCAGCAGGGCGTTTCTGGGGAGGTCGAATGTGCGCTTGAGGACAGAACGCCGCTCGGGCATTCATAGCTCGCACGTCCGCGGCGGGGGCGGGGGCGGGGCCGGCGGCGGACGCGCGCGCTCTGGCGGGGCCGTCGCCGCCCCGTCGCCCCGCAGCTTCGTCACGAGCCGCGAATGAAATTAAGCGTCGCCTCGCCCCCGCGCCGGAGATGGAGTGCTCGCATAAACCTCCACAACGCGGCGGCGCGCCCGCCCGCTCTCGCGCAGTGGGCCCCGAGGGCGTGCTCCCGTGACGTCCCCGACAGACTTGCCTCTCACCGGGAGGTCGTGGGTTCGACTTCCGACAGTGGCAAGACACTGGCTTGGTCGCATTCAGGTGCTGTCAAGCGGCCGGCGGCTCTGATCGGTAGTTTTCCTTGATTGCTGCGATAAATACCAGGCGAATGCCGGAGCAGAAGCAGATAACGCCGCGCGTGATCGTTTCTTCCTCTTCCTTGTCCTATCCTCACCCCTTACATTCTCAGACTTACACTTCCATACACTATACTGTCAGACATGTCGGGTGACCGATCGGGAATTTCGAGCTTATCCCGGCTGGGGCGGTACCCCTTGGTGGGAGAGACCCGGTTAGGGGAAATCACCGTTAGTTGACGGTAGGTTGGCGCCGGATCTCGCCATCCAGCGGGAAAAATCACCGACATTTCCCGAGAAAAGAAAATCACTACCCTTACGGGACGAATGACTTTATCAGTTCACATGCTCGGAATGATTAATCAATCAAACAGTTGAGATTTTCGTGCCGACCTTCCGAAAAATAAAGTAAGGGAAAATAAGAGTGGGTAATGTGTGTAAATAAAAAGACGCAAATGAATACGCTTCATTTTTCTCTATGGCAAGATTTCTGAACTTAAACCGTTTTGTTTTCTTGGAGAGAGATGTGAGAAAGTCTCCTGTCTGAGGCAATACTTCCCTTTTACACCTGTGCAGAGTGTCCCAAGAAATATTATTTCCTATTTGTGGGGATCCATTCAGGTTTAATCATGAAATGTATTTTTTGCTAAACATGTTTACTCAATTCCAGCTTTTATGTACATTCGATCGAAAATATTTCTATTTATAATTCTTTTTCATTCACTAGTTATCTGTTTAATTTCGCAAAGCATTTTCCATTCGCGTGTGGCTAAAGCCTTGTCTCTTGCGCACATTGCTGTTGTTCCACTTTGCACGCCCTTTGGTGCATTTCGGCCCAGTGTGCCCCGTTCCTTGCCCAGAGCCCCTCTCTTCTCATGCCCCTCTCCCTCCAGTGCGTCCAGAGCACCCGCCCACGTTCCTCGCTGGTGCGCGCCAACCCCGCCAGTGCCCAGCGCCCCACCCCGCCCCGCCCCTCCCCGCCTCGCGACGCATTGCCAAACTCTGGCGCAGTGGGGAGTCGCGTCGCCGTCTATATTTTATTCACTGAAATATCTCAGGGCGGTCTTCAATGTCGTATTTTAGTACGGTCCTCATATTCGCGCCGGGGGTAATGTTATTCGGTCACGACAGCCAAGGAGCCCGGAGAGAATCCCATGTAACCAGCTACGGGGGCTGATGATCTTTACGCTTAGCCAAATGTCCAAATGTTCGCGTTCGCAGTAGATGGGACAATAAAGCTTATCGGCCATCCTTTAACGTACCCTGATTATGAATAATACCACTGAATATTCAATGAGATTGTGATCAAGTCATTGTGTGAACGTTTCTTCAAGAGTTCATCTTATTAAGTAAATCTCATCTAGATCTATTTTTATCTTTGTGTCATTCGCGCAACGTCGATATGATTATAGCCTCTATATGCCATCTTAAAATTATAATACGTCTCTAATCGCGAACATGTCATTCAATTGATCTTGACTTCGTAGTATTAATGTAATGTAGAGATTTAACATTACATCTCTACAAATTAATCATGAGCATGATACCCATTTCGCAACGCCTTGGCTTAATTAGACAAGGATCACAGCCGTCTCATTTCAACTATAATTATTTTTAGCAACATCAGTTACACGTAATTAGCTGCAAACAAACGCACGTATCCTTGCTCTCCAAGCATCGTCGCCCCATCTGCAGCGCCTCTTGCGGGGCGTCCTGTGGCGGCGGCAGTGGAGGAGCGAGGAACCGGAATCGCCGGCGGCTGTTTCGTCGTTTTTTCTTTCTCCTGCCGCCGCCGCCGCCGCATTCTCCTGGCGGCGACGGCGGGACACTCCTCATTTTGCATCCCTGGAAGGCTGCCCGCGCAGGGCGGCTCTCCTCGTCTCGCCTCGCCTCGCCTCGCCTCGCCTCGCATCGCGGTGTGCGGTGCGGTGCGGCGTCCACATCCCAGCCCATCGGGAATCCAATAACCGCTGATGCGCCGCGCGAGGCGAAGTGTGTGCTCCGAAACCAGGCCACCCACGCACATTGGTCGCCTGTGGAGCGGCGTGCGTGTGCAAAGGAGAAAGTGGGGATCCTGTGATCGCGAAATCCAGGTTTCACGATGAAGATTTGGTTGGGAAAGTGTAAGGTGATGAGCGCTTAGGCCATCTAAGGGATCACACTGTTGTGAGGACTATTGCTGTTCACCGATAGGTCGTTTGCTTCTTTCTTTTCTTTCTTTCCTTTCTTTTATTTATTTATTTGCAAGATTGAGTGCTACACAAGATACTGATGTTTTCACCTTTGCTGCTACGACTTGGAAAGCAAAGGCAGAGCCACCAAATACTCCATATTATCTAATGCATCACTCATTCTGTTGGAATTGCCTGCCTAGTAAAGTTCAGGTACAGAACATCTCTAAAATAAGATCGCCAACATCACTTGAAGGACGTGTCGCTAGAGGAAAACGATTGGCTGTGGCCTTTGCATTTGCATTGATTTGTAACGCATGCACTCGTGCCATGCGGTCGCAATTCCCCCACCCCCGCATATCGCATATCCTGCCGCGTTTTCCGAAGAGTTTTGAGCTTTCGTTTGGGGATGTGGGTTCACTAGCGCCTAATGTAGCGCAGGTGTAGGGTTGGTTGTCGTAGTTGTAGATCTGCCTCCGTGGAAAGTGCCGCATTGATCAATAATGTTGTTAGATAAATGCTGAAAAGAAATCAAGAGGTATTCCAGAAAACATCAAATAAGTTGTTTTTGGAGATCAGTGGAACATTTGCCGTATATTATCTTGTAACTAATAATTAAACTATGGCCTGTTATGAATTTTATTTATTTGCCAACATTACACAATATTGTGGAATATATTCTTTAAAGAAAGATTTGTGTGATTTGTTGGTGCCGTCAGAACTTATTACATGACATTCTTTTGTCTTCGAGTTTCACTCAAAACTCTCTCAGTACACGCGCTTTGAAAAACAGTATTATATTTTTCGAATGTTTTCTTTTTTTTTTTTTTTTTGATGATTATGAACGCATACTAAACTGTTAATTCATCAGAAATTTTTAAATTTTATTTGTGCATAAATATAAACTTTTGATAATTATTGCATATTATTATGTGTGAATTACCAACGAACGGCGAGTTCGAGAAGTAGCGTTCCAGAATTTAAAAAAAACAAACATTGTTTAATTAGGCGGCCTTTATGTAATTCCTCCCTTTTGGGTTTGCAAATCACGAAACAACTCTAAATGTTTCACAGCAAGCGGAAAAGGGCAGCGGAAAACTTTTCATCCGGTGCCCGCGAGCATACGTTGCTCCACAATGACGTCATCGAGCGGAATTTCTCTCTCTCGCTGTTTGAGTACCAATAAAATAATCCGGGTCGCCCTCTCGTCTGGGACTGCGGACGGGCTCGGCTGGGCGGTGGCGGGGTGTGTTAACCCTACGAGACCACCGGGCAGGCACGTGGTCCGATGACCTCCGCCCGCAGCCACCGGGGGCGCGAGCGCGCGGTGGGGATAGGGTGGGGGGAGGGGCGTCTCGTATTCATATCGCAGTAATAAAACGGAGGGGGCGGCGGCCTCGGGGTTTTTACGGGCCAGCGGCGGGGGAGGCGGGGGGTGTAGGCGCGACCGGCGCTTCGGGCCCGATTTACGGCGGAGGTCGCTCGTCAAACCCTAACGACAGCAATGAGCGCGGCGGAGGGCGTGGGGAACAGGCGATGACAGAATTCGGAGACGCCCTGCGGCGTGGGCGGTCGTTCGACAAACCGATTCCCCGCGTTGGGCTAGAGAATTGAGGTTATGGGCTGGAGAACACGAGTACGAGTAGAACATTAGAGGCATGGGCTCAATTGTAGCGGATCAGTAGCGAGT
This sequence comes from Acheta domesticus, assembly GCA_031308135.1. NCBI lineage: Eukaryota > Metazoa > Arthropoda > Insecta > Orthoptera > Gryllidae > Acheta > Acheta domesticus. The sequence goes on along the minus strand of JAHLJT010009436.1, from coordinate 920,102 downwards.
CAGATTTGATCCAATAATTCATGTTATAAATTAAATTAAGTAATACCTGAATTCAATGAACAGAATTGTTTTTTAATGTAAAGCATTTACTGTGTTAAAAATTGTTAATTATTACAGAGCGATGATTCAATATAATAGCTCAAGCACGATAAAATTATAATGATCTAGTTGAAACGTTCAGTAAATGTAATATCATTTTTATCTGATCCATCAGTACATTGTAATAGTCTAAGTCTGACCCCTGTAAATTCCATATTTCGGACAAAATAAAGTACAAATTTCAAAGAGGCCAGTCATGGTTATTTTCATATTTGCTTGACTTTTAATGCTTCTTGGCATAATTCATCGCAATCTCGTTTATACGAACTGTTATTCTGAGGAACTCATTCTGGAAATAAAATTTGAAAAATATTATTGGAGGATAACGTCACAAGTGCATCCACTTTCGTTGAGGGTATGAACCAAATTCCGCTAGATAGCAATTGGCATTTGCAAAGCTCAAAACGTGAACTCTGAGGTTTGTCTGGGTTCCTCGTGGTAGCCTAGTTGGTGCTTTGTTGGCGCATCTTGGCGGGAAGTAGGTCCCGGCTGCTTCCTGCCTGCCTTGTGCACTTCTGAACCGGCGCAGGGCAGGCCCTTTGATCACATTTGCATCTCTCTGCTCGCGTAACCTCGTTTGCCAGACTTGGAAAGTCGCTTCCGAAGATGTATCACGCTCCGGTTCGCAACTTCGCGCAGGAAATTGTTAACTCCATTCCGGATGGGCTCCTTGATTTGAAAGGATACTGAAATATGGCAATTGCCATGCTTTCTCGAAAGTTCGTCAAAAGCGGGCATTCACATCGTAAACATACATTTGCATAATGCTGAAGTTAGTTGGCAGGCCTTGCAACGAAGCGAATTTCGGAAGTCAGGAGGGAAGACCGCAGGCTGCAGTTGATTTAATCGAACGTGCAAGGATTTCTGTGCAGCTTTTAAAACCCTTTATGTTTCGAACTGAGAAACCACTATTAAAATCCGATTTCGAACGAACTGATAGTCATGTGTAACTTTTAATACAATTCATAATGAATCTATTTTGTCGCATAAACCAATCGTAAAAACGTGTACTTACTGTATTCAGCGAAAGTTTTGTTTAAAAAAAGTATTTTAATAGTATATTATTATTATTATTATGGTTACTATTATATTATTATGGTTATTATTATATTATTATTATGGTTATTATTATATTATTATTATTATTATGGTTATTATTATTATGGTTATTATTATTATTATTATTATTATTATTATTATTATTATTAAATATTCGATTCTTGGGTATCTGGAAGATACCGCGTGCTAGGCACAGTTGACGTTTCAGCCGTCATAATGCTAACTTTCTCTGGGTGAAATATACCTAGGTCGCGGCATCTCTCGACGACAGCCAAAAATCTATTGAAACTAGCCGCGGAAGCCCATGCTTTCATAATTCAATATTATTTTTGTGTTCAACATTGTTATGTATGTTTTTTAATTAATTTTTAAATCGTAACTCGTATTGAAGATTTATATTGGAAATAAGAAGAAAAGAGATGTTGGAGGTGTCTCCAACAATTGATCATGTAGATGCATGAGGGCATACAAAAGAACTTCACTTTATAAAGTGCAGAATGTATGAAATTAACCTCTGAATGATATTAGAGAATTTTATAACGTCTAAAGAGTGTGCCACTCTAGCGCAGAGCAGCTTTAACCTGGGACGCTGTAGCAATAATACGTATAAAGGGAAGAAAGTTGGAATCTTAATGTTCTTCCCCCGTGTCGCGGTACAAGGAAGACGCCGTAAAAGTTTTATGTGACTTGTCTTGCTGAAAAAGTTATAAGGGACTTTAAGGAAATATATATATTAAACATAGCTTTAAGTTCCTCCAGGATATGAAAAATTTATACTTAATTCACATTTAAGGAGAGACTTCAATTTTATACTGCAGAAGGTGAACGTTATGTCTTGTGCCTCATAAAAATGACTTATATGACTACTTCTGATGTTCGTGACAGGAATTTCGTTCCCTTTTACGGAAATATGGGCGGTTTTGTATGCTTGTGTCATTTGGTTACAATGAAGGTTTTTTATTGGTTCATTTGTTTAATTGAAATTGTTACAAGAATTCAAATAAAGAAATAAAGATTGGAACCAGCAAAGAATGTATTAAAACATAACATTCAAATTCCGCGCATTAAATGATAATACCCTCTAGTTTGTAACCTCTTATTGTTTCGTTTTGTTAATAATGTGGTTTTAGATACAACGGTTTTATATTCTATTCATCTTAACAAAACAAATACGCACTATTGCCGTTATACTTTATTGCCAGCTGATGCCATTATATCCCGCTGCTTTGCATTGAACAATGAAGAGATGAACGTAACACAGAATTTAACGCAGGTGATGATTTCAGTTCACGCTTAATATCTCTGCATTGACAAAGATAACGCTGCTCGTAAGTGATTATCCATCGATTGATGTTGAAAAGCACAAGATTGGATAAGCAATAACGTCCAACACAATGCATAAGTACTCGAAATCGCGAGAATGTCGTCTACCTTCGCCGGAAGCGCTGTTTGCGAGTGTACGCTCCAATCCATCAAAAAAGCCTTTGTAATGTGAAGAGACTCGTAATTGATTGCCTCTCGCCAATGGAAGCAGCGGCGGGCGACAGCCAAGGCCTTGCGGGCGCGATGAGACGCGGCCCCCAGCTGGCGCCGTTCTCGCCAGCCGGCGGCCGCACGCCGCTCACCACGCTGTCCTCGCCGCCGCCCTCTTCACCGCCCCCGCCACCCTCCCATTCGCCCTCGCCGCCGCCCTCGCCGCCGCTCTCCCCGCCGCCCTCGCCGCCGCCCTCGCCGCCGCCACCCGCCCTCGCCGCCGCCCTCCCCGCCGCCCTCGCCGCCGCCTTCGCCGCCGCCACCCGCCCTCGCCGCCGCCCTCGCCGCCGCCTTCGCCGCCGCCACCCGCCCTCGCCGCCGCCCTCGCCGCCGCCCTCGCCGCCGCCCTCGCCGCCGCCACCCGCCCTCGCCGCCGCCCTCGCCGCCGCCCTCCCCGCCGCTCTCGCCGCCGCCCTCGCCGCCGCCCTCGCCGCCGCCCTCCCCGCCGCTCTCGCCGCCGCCCTCGCCGCCGCCCTCGCCGCCGCCCTCGCCGCCGCCTTCGCCGCCGCCACCCGCCCTCGCCGCCGCCCTCGCCGCCGCCCTCGCCGCCGCCCTCGCCGCCGCCACCCGCCCTCGCCGCCGCCCTCGCCGCCGCCCTCCCCGCCGCTCTCGCCGCCGCCCTCGCCGCCGCCCTCGCCGCCGTCCTCGCCGCCGCCCTCGCCGCCGTCCTCGCCGCCGCCTTCGCCACCGCCACCCGCCCTCGCCGCCGCCCTCGCCGCCGCCCTCGCCGCCGCCCCCGCCGCCGCCCCCGCCGCCGCCCTCGCCGCCGCCCTCGCCGCCGCCCTCGCCGCCGCCCTCGCCGCCGCCCTCGCCGCCGCCCTCACCGCCGCCCTCGTCGCCACCCTCACCGCCGCCCTCGCCAGCGCTATCTCCTCCAGCGCTCCCCCCTCGGCCACCCGTTCCGCCATCCCTCCGTCGTCGTCCTCTCCACCACCCTCCCCGCCGTCCTCTCTGCCTTCTTCGCCGCAGCCCTCGCCACCGCTCCCCCCACTTCCCCTTCCTCAGCCACTCCGCCGCCCTCGCCGCCGCTCCTTCCAGCGCCCCCCCCCGCGCCCCCCCCTCTCGACGCCTATCCGCCGTCCCCGCCGCCTCTCTACATCCCTCTCCCCGGTCCTCGCCGTCGCCCTCGCTCTCGTCCTCGCCGCTCCCTTCAGACCTGCACGCTCCATCCGTGATCGATACGCCCGGTTCCTTTGGATTAGCTGCCGGTCCCGCCGCTTCTCTACACGTCAAGAGAGTTGGAAGTTTACTGACCAGTATGTCTCTCTGCGTGACCGGAATCCAAACACGAGCCTCTTCATCCAAGAACTCCTTTCGACGTTGAAAGCGATGTCGAGGGAATCGAGCTTCTCCAAAGTTGAAGAGTAATTACCTTTGTTTGATTGCGGTTTGAGTCAACTAGATGCTTTGCGTAAACAACTAATACTGAAATGTAAACATTTAATCGAGCAGCTTTGAAATCTACAATTAACAAGGAAGCGCTCATGATGTATATTAATTGACCCAAGATTTAATCTAGTTGGATGAGAGATAATATAAAAACGAATCTCTCTCGTAGTCATGATTTTTTATCGTCTAAAATGAACCAAATGGAACAGACAAAATTTTTCCCATTGTATTTAGATTTATACTAAAGACAAAGTTCCCTTTTTCCTGCGTCGTAAATGTTTTTAATGACGAAGTATTGACAAAATTATTTAATATTATTTATAGTGAGTTATGTTTCTGTTTGATCGTCGGCGTTCAGAATTTTGACTTTCAAGTATTGAACTCTCTATATGAGTAGCATAGAAACAAAGTAGGTAACAGTATCTGTATTTTTAAGGTAATTCGTTTTTTTTTTTTGTGTTGAATTATTATTTATTGAGATCATTTTATGTTTCAATTAATGTTGAATGTAATACCAAAACTTTTTTCTTTAAAATAACATACTAACAGTGCTTGTGTGATTGTCTCAGTGATAGGAATATTATTGTCATCAATCTGCCGGAAGAAGGTGTTCAAATTTCCATTTCCGTGCCTCTGCATTATATATCTCCTCGAATCCTGAATATGAATATTATTCACGTCACGTTTTCGTAAACATGTATTAGGGAAATATGTTCGAACTGTTCCATTCCTAAATATCTACCTCCATCAAATTATCATTAAGTACGCAGACTACAATTCCTTTTATATCTGACTAAATATGTATTGTAGTGAAATCTAAATGTCTCGATCAATGAATAAATTTATTAAAATACATGTGTAAAGTTCGTGAAATCTTTACTACAACCGCAAATTGTAATTATCATGAAATTCCGATGTTGGTGGTATTCAAACCGAAGGGTTATATTTCTGAACTGTTTACTTTCGTCCTTATTTACATTAATGATGCATAACATTATTTTGGCTCGTTTTCGAAATCGTGTTGCGTAAGTTTCGTGCCACGCATATTGTGAGACTAAATAAGCCAGAAGTTAATAACAAACGTGTTAATATTTCTAAAACCTGAAAGAAAACCCATTACATCCCACTCCAACACAGATCCCAGATACGCATTTGCCAAAGCTCTCCCACAAATCCCGCGTAGCGCGTACCTCTAGATCCTCCAACTGATCAAATGCCGTATCGGGCTGCCGATTCCGCCCGCTTCATCGCCTCGCTGCGCGGCTGCAGGTGCAGATATTGCGAGCGCGCATTGCGAGGGTATCTTGTCGCAGCGCGCGGGGCGGGGAAGGGCGGGGCGCGGCCGGGGGTGGGGCCTGGCGGGGATGGAGCAGGGGCGAGGCGGGGGCGGGGCGAACCGGGAGAGGGATGAGACGGGGCGAGGCGGGGAAGTGGCGGGGCGAAGTGTGGTCGGGCCTGGGAGGGGCGGGGCGAGGTGGGGGCGGGGGTAGGGCCTGGGTGGGGCGGGGCGGGGGCGGGAGCGGGAGGCGGAGCTCTTCATTAGTCGCGATAATTACCGTTCGTTCTCGTCGGCCGGGTCGCCATTGCGGGCGCGGGCGCGGGCGGGAGCGCCGTTATCGGGTTCACGGCGGGCGCGCGTGTCCGTTCGCTCGTCCGCGCGCGCAAAACTCCTGTTTTCGCGTGGCGTTGCATAAACAGCGGCGACGCGACGGCGCGGCAGCGGGGCTCGTGCCCCGCGCACAATGGGTCGCTTTGTTCGAGTTGCTGACCGAAAACATTGGACTCCACACAACGCAACGGCTATTATTTCCGTTGCGAGTACGCATTTAGGAACGTAATTTCTCCGTGATAGGAATGTGCGTGAAATATACGAGAGAAAGGGAGGTGATAATGTTATGAGTGGGAAAGAGGAAGCAAAGACTTCAAAAACATATGTATGTTTTCTTTTCGAACACTTTGCGACGTTCTTCAATAATACATAAATCGAGGGAAAAGGAATATTGAGATAAAGAAAATACTTTTGTACACTAAATGTTTTATGTAAGTCTTAAATACGCAAGACCAACCTTGAAAATTCTATGCTACTTTTAAAAAGACTATGGCATACATTTCAAATGGTTATTGATAATTTTATCATTATTCCGCCCGTAAACTCCACTAATGATTGTCAAGAATTCCAAACGTATCGACAAATCAGATTTTTCAGACATACAGTTATGCATTTTTATCAATCTCGTTTTATCTCCTTGAAGTGTTTTTGTTTTCAATACAGCATGGCTGAAGTTGGCCAATTCTAGTATTAATTATTCAAATATTACCTTTATTAAGTTTTATTATTAACTTAACTTGAATATTTAATTCAAATGAAATAATTCTCTTAAATATCACTCGTGGCTTGAAAATTTAAGCTGCACTTCAAACATTCATCGTTTTATCTGTTAGAATAAATTTATTTTTGCATAAACACTTATCTCAGAAGAAACTAAAGGTAAGAATGTTTTAAAAAAATATTTTGTCGTGAAAATGTGGAAAATGTAGTGTCCTTTTCCTCTGCAGTTCTATTAAAGGCCGTGCTCAACCCGTTTCCTGCGGTTGAGCCCACAGCACCACTGTGCCTGTAGCAAAGCGCGCGCGGGGCGACGCGGCGCAGCATTCGACACCGCGCGCTTCCGCCCTAATAAATCATTGCGCGCCGCGCGTCGTGCTTTTCCTGAGAGCGCCCTACTACATCACGGAAATGTTTGTTGTTTTTTTCGCCGCTGAAGGCCGACGGCGGCGCGGCGGGCGGAGCCTCGCGGAGAGTGCCGGCGGCCCTCACATACGTTACCCGCCGTCGCGCACGGGCGAACTGCACCGCTCCCCGCCATCGCTCCGTCCCCGCCCCCGCCCCCACTCCTCCCGCGCTCTGTCCCCGACTGTTTTACGACCGTGCGCCACTCTCGCCGGGCTCCGTTGCAACCGTCGGACAGCTTTTGACTTAACTGTTGACCTCCCCCTTCCGCGTGTTGGCGAGTTCCGGTGCGGGCGCGCCGCCGCCAAAGGACGCCCTTGCCGCGGAAGGAGCCGTGTAGGCAGCACGCCCAGTGGCTCAGTATTGCGGGTCAGCATACTCCAGTTGGCTTGCCAAGGGGTTGTCAAACGTGCGGATTTAGGCGTACTTGCTTGGCAATTTAGTTGGCATTTTTGAATAATCTGCTCCAAACGCCGTGGAGCATCTGTCAGAAAACTCCCAATTGAGGAAAGGAATTATAAGTAATGATTTTTGTTACTTATTTTACTAACTTGCGGGTAGCATGTCGCTCTTTCGAATGCGGTTCGAATCGGTAAATATTGGTTAACCACTCATTTCTCAATATTTTCTTTTAATTTTCTTGTATAAGTTGTATTTCAGTGAACGGTTTGCGTTTTTATCATTTCACTCGAGGATTTAAAACAAGTGACTTACTCTAATTATAAAGATTAGTTCCATTGTTTTAAAATGTCTGCAACGGGCGGGAAAAAAGAAAAAAAAATCTACATTAACTTTTTCATACTGTTGGAAAGGAATACGAGTGTAATTGCTTTGATCAACGGTAGTTTGAGTAATTGCATAGTACATATTATTATAGTAGTTATTTTTGATACTCACAAATTGTACGAAAATTATGCAGTGTCTTTCTTTCTAATGAACAAAAGCCACGTAGCACAACATATATACGCGAATTATTGAAGTTTTACCATGTTATCCTCGTCACTCGAAAGTAATCACATAGCTTGGCAGTGCCTTGAAATCTTTATGAGCCGTTCCGGAGGGTTAAGGAACTTTGCGTATCCTCGTGAAAGCGAGCTCCTCCTGCTTGTTTTGTGTCGTACGTTCCCGCAACTTGCCAGGCCCGAGGCCGCCCCCGCCGATCTCGTAATTGGGAGCGCGAGTGCGCGCCCGCGGGGCCGCGCTGCTTTTCTCCCGCGGCGCGTGAAGGCTTTTCTCCCGCGGCGCGTGAAGGTCGGCGCCAAGCATTGTGCGCCGGTCCCCGACGCGCGGCAAACCTCCTGTCCATGACATGTCGCGACGTGTTTTCTTTTTTTCTTAAAAAAAAAAATACTAGGGAAACCCGGCAGACGTTATTTTGCCCTTCATCTCCCTCTTTCCCCTCCCATCTCCCTGTCTCACTGTCTCTTCCTCCCTCACCGTGTCCCTGTTTGTCTCTGTCGTTCTCTGTCCCTGTCATTCACAGTTACTTGGAGATTCTGCACGTCTCTGAGCATGTGAGGTAATATCGGGAAGCACCGTACCAGCAAAAATGTAATAGAATGTTCAGGGAGAGTTTATTCTGTAGATTACGGTGTGAGAAACGTTTCTTTGAGGCCTTCGGCAGCAAAATTTTAGATTTTAAGGCCCTAGAACGCCTCGTTTAGGAGTTATTTAACGATATAGATTAAAAATGCTGTCGAGTGTGTTGCGGGTTGCATTTAACGTGAATAGTGGATCTTTAGTGAATAGGTAGCACCGTGTGGAGTTACAACAGAGTTAACAACACATAAACCTTCTCTGCAAAAAAATCACGTAGAAGTGCCAACTTTCATGGATATCGGTCCAACGGCGTTGCCGTTTTGCTCTTATATACATATCAACATCATGTTTTATATAGAGATATTTATTTTTTTACGCGCGCGGCACTCTTTGAGGCTTTGCAAAGTGCACCTTTTCTTCCGCTTCTTGCCTTCACAACTGTGATGTTGTGTTCTCTTGGAGATGTAATCGTAAATTCTGTATATCACATACGCAAGATGATGGTTCTTTTGCTGCTTTCGTGGGTTTTGTTGTTGAGCACAATGATCTACGAATCTACAGACGTCCACCAAATGCGAATGGTACCAAAATGAACCAATAAATTCATTTCAGTGAAAGGAAGTTATCAAATGATAGCAATAACTGTTAAAAACACGCTACGTCTATGGTTTTGGTATTTCCAATTAGAAGAAACAATAAGTGAATGTTCATTTATCAGTTAAATTATATTAAAATTGTTTTTCATTTAGTGATATAAATATACTCGTTAATTCAATGAAATATCTTTGATTAACACTATATTAATTGCACGCGTGTAGTGAAAACTCCATCGTTCAATTAAAATGCTACAACTACCAATCAGAATTCAGAAAAAGGATCAAAATCGTTTAATTAACTCACTATTATACAAATGTGTGTAAGATATTTCCAGTCGGCCATAAAACATGAACAAAAATGGACATTACAGATTACCTTCCTACATCAACTACTTATAAACAATGCAGGAATAAAACAAAATGAATGAAGTAAATGTTGCTTCGACACTAGCTGACTAATGGAACAATATAAAATATTTAACATGAATAAATTAAATGTTTTATATGTAAAACATTTGCTCTCAGCATGCTACTAATGTAAAAAATATAAACGTCAGTTGCATTTACCCGTTCTCAAAAGTACGCAGCAAAACTTCCGAGTCAGAAGTGACACGTATTTTTCACTTTTCAACATTGAAACACGAATTCTCTCTTGTTTTTACTTTTCATGGGAAGTAATGTTGTCTTGGCTCTCTCAGCTTCTTTTAATATTTCATCCGGAATGTGTTTAACATCTTCCACTTGCAAACGTTTGTTTATCCTGTAAGGCAGACCTGCACAGCATTTTGCACTTTCACTGACCTCAGGAGCTGCGCGCGGGCAACTCGGGTGCAAATGAGAAAATCGATGAAGGGCGGGGATGAGACCCAATCTAGGAGTGGGGACCACCAATCAGAATGCGCAATTCGAAAGATAGCGCGTACATTTAAAGAGCAATCGGCAAGAAAATGACGGTCATGTACAGTTCAAGTAATATTGCCTTTTGTATTATATTGCAAATGTTTGTTCTCTGAATATGACAGGGAGAAATATGAAACTACAACGAATTATACATATTAGATTTCGACACCAAGTATTATAATTGTTTGTAGGGTTTATTATGTAATTCGCTTTGCTGCGATGTAATCACAAATTTAGTGTTGTGCTAAACACAAAATTTTGATACTGAATTGTTTTTATTTGATGATGACAGCAATAAACTAATTTTATTAACTATTTTTAATTGAATAAGACGGTTCTCTCATAGCAAAATCATATTGTTCTTAAAAAAAATCATGATTATTTTCTGTTCTAATTTCTGACAAGAATAGAGTCTTTTACGAGATCGTATAAAAATATCAAGCCCTTTGCATTCTATTTAACCAATACTCATGATTATCTTATGATTGTCCGTAACATATTGTCAAAGAAGTTTGCTCGTTAATCTCTTTTATTCAGTTTCATAATAGGGAAAATGGTCACAAATGTGCTATTTACATTACCATTCTTGGAATTGCCACATATTCTATTTTTATGTCAATCTTGATGTGAGAGATCGCTCTCATGATTTTGTTCATTTTTCTATGATTTGGAGATTATAACATGGTGAACAATCAATTAATAAATTGCAATTTTGTGTTAGATAGAATTAAATAATATTTTTCTTATATGTAAGCATATATTTTAAAGGAATAGCTTTAAAATAATGCTTAAGAGTCACAATGAGCATGTTATTTTCTTTCAAAAAAAAAAGAAAATGAAAATACATACAGTGGTGAATACAAAGGTGGATATACAGTAGTGCACAGAACGTAAACAGTGAATTATGACCCTGGTAACTTGAAATACAAGACATAATCCATTTAAACAAATGGGCATTTAATTTTGAAGCATGGATCATTATTACACACCCAGGCATTCAATCTACGCGCCGCGTCGTGCTACGTCAGACTTCTCCCCTCTCCGCAAAGCTTCCCACTCCCCACTACTTGCACTTTCGGCGCTGCCACGAGCAGACGATCGGCTCGCAAGTGCAGAATGCCCACGGGAGCAGGCGTTGTGCAGGTCTGCTGTAAGGTATTAATGATCGTAAGTACACGATGAAAGGTCCATGAAATAGCTATTTTTCAGAAGTAATACAACGTCCTCAAATGCCGATCCCTAGTGGCCAAGATCGCTAAGACAGTAGTGTTGTAGCGATCTCGGACCGAAGGATCGCGGGTTCAAGTCCCGCCTCGGGTATGGGTTGTATTTGTGTTCATCCTTTCATCCCCTATCATCACCATGTCACGTCATCTTCACAGTTACCATAATATTAAACCCAATAGTGGTCGCTAATGACCTAGATGTTGATGCGACCTTAAATAACCAAAAAAGAGTCCTCAAATGTATGTCTCGAATGATAAAGATGTGCTTGAATTTCTCAAAATTTAAATTATTCGGAATTAGAAACGAAAAAGTATTGAACGTAACGTGTGGATAAAATGGTATTATTTCACTCATGGTAAATTACATAACTGGCTCTTAATACATGTCACTCTTGCGTCACTCGTTTTCTTGGACATACCACTCGTCCAATTATCCATTATCTACTATCTGTTTATCGTAAATATGAAAATAAAATTCTCAATAACTAATTGCTTGATTAAACGTAATTTTATATTGCTCTATACCTCAACGTAATGGATAAAGGATTAAAATGTCATCAGCACTAATTTACAATTAAATATTAAATTTGTGTATTATACTCTTTGTTTGTGTTCTTTGCGTATATTTTAATGAATCCTTCTTACAAAACATTCTATTTTTCTTTAAATGCGGTTGCTCATGTAAAAATGTTTTGAATCTATTCGATGCTGCCCATTCCTAATGTCCAGATATTGACGTTTAAACTCTAAATCATTTGTCATGAGGTGACCGCAACCTGTTTCGAAAATATGGTGTATTTGAAAATAATTATAAATATTTGTGCGTAATATCATCAACATCTCGTGAAGAATGATCGACGAGGAAATCTTTATAAGGGAAAGTGGCTTACTGTAAGGGACCCATTATAATTGTTCAATAACGTATCTTAAGATTACAAGATATGGAAGAACATTTCACAATAATTAAAAAATCTGACGCAATGTCGTTCGAAAAAAAAAAGTGCTGCGAATTAAAAACGCACAACTGCGCAAGGACGACTTAATCGAAAACTGACCGCAACCTGCAGAAAGGCCTTCCATACGCTTTCTACATTTTCCTGACCCAACATTTATCGGCTGTATTTTCCTCTCTAATTCCATCTGCGGGCGCCCCGCTACCGCGACCGCTAATCTCCTTGGCGCTGGGCGGGCGGGCGGGCGGTGGGATCACTTCGGAGATCGCGGCCGCCGCCGCCGCCGCCGGCGCGCATTGCCAGTCGGGACCGGCTCTGCATATTCATTGGATTGCGAATTTTATTTTCTAAAAAAAAACGTGCGAGTCATGGGAGAGTAGGCTCGGGTTAATTATAAAACTGATTGAATTTTTCAGTTGGCAGTGGACGGTGTTAAAGAGCACGACCCCAATTACCATCGCGCAGTGTTTCCCGTCCTCGCACATCGTCCGGGTTGACTAGGAAATACAGGCGTGGACGGGAAGAACATAGGTCGCGTGCGAGTAAACGTGATCGATTTGTTAGTACTAGTACTTTATTTTCACACGGTCATCAGAAGTGTATACATCAACTGGGTCTTATATTTTTGTGTGTCATACACTCGATTGTGTCAAACGTTGAACCAATTACAAAGAAAGACCAACCTTCGAGAAGAATGGAGATGGAATGTATGTGTCATTTAATGGTTAACTAATTGTTAACATCAGAATAAGACAAAAAACTAGTGATAAAACCATACTCGCTCTCTTTTAATAATAGAAACACAACTCAAAGTGCATTTCGTTGAAAGAAAAACCAAAACTATTGTTAATAATAGTCAAACATTAAATTCTCTCTCCTGAATTTCCTTTGCTATAAAAACTCATTTCAGTGAGGATTTTAAATTTATTTTAACGAAAAACATAGATATGCCAGTAAATGCTAACGGTATTATTTTCTGCTTTATTATTTTATGAAGATGAGATATCATCAAAGTGAGAAGAAAGATATGATAATTCATGTTGCAGTACTTTTCTATCTCGTATGTGAATAACGAAAGGAGAGTGAAATTATCTTAACGCAGTTATGAAGAGTACAGAGCGTATCAAATCCAAAGAGAAAACTCAGAAATATCGCATTCCATTCTCTGCTTAATCTACACGACCTTCTCTAGTGCATGACGCTCGATATTTCGCCATTTCCGCCGCGCTCTACCAGCGCGGCGCCTCTTTCGACTTCTCCTCCGCTTTCTGAAAGGAAGTGCAGCGACGAGCCCCGCACTCCCCGCCCCGCACCCCGCCATTCCCCCGCGAGGGTGTCCGATGCGTTAACTTGCATGGCGGAGAAATCGCATTAGGGGCAGAGCTAAATCAAATCACAAACAAGCCCCGTGATTCAATTTGCGCGGAGTGGGAACGAGGCCGCGCAGAGTGCGTTGGAGGGCGCGCGGGGACGCTCGCTCGCTCGGCAATTGTTAGTTCTCCTCCGACCGCCCCCTCGGGCGAAAGGGCGAGCGGGGAGCGGGGAAGAGCTTCCTTCATATTTCCAGGCAACTTACTCTCGGTCCGAATCAGTGAAAAAAAACTACTGATTGACTGTGACTATTCACTGATGGTGTCAGTTATAACCCTGCCACTGACAATCAGTAATCTGAACTGAACAAATCAGTGAAAATCGGATCCACTTTTTGAATCGGTAAAACGTCGGTCCGAATCAGTGAAAAAAACTACTGATTGACAGTCACTATTCTCTGATGGTGTCAGTTATAACCCTGCCACTGACAATCAGTGATCTGAACTGAACAAATCAGTGAAAATCGGGTCCACTTTTTGAATCGGTGAAATTTCGGTCCGAATGAATGAAAAAAACTACTGATTGACAGTGACTTTTCACTGATGGTGTTAGTTATAACCCTGCCACTGACAATAAGTGATATGAACTGAACAAATCAGTGAAAATCGGGCCCACTTTTTGAATCAGTGAAACTTTATTGTTTGAATCAGTCAAATCTGTGAAAACAGCAGCACGTGATCGACTGAACGATCAATGAGTGGTGGTGGCGCGGCACTTTTACCACTGACGACCAGTGAAATGCTGGCGGGCATTATGAAAAGGTTTGCATATTCGCTGAGTATCATCGAAACTACACATTTCGACTGAAGATATCAGTGACTTCGGCTCTCACTGATTGAATCAGCGACAATTTCACTGATTCAGATTCAGAGAGTACGTGTCCCCCCCGCCCGTACGCACGCGTTGTTAAAGAATGAAAATAGTGCGGAAGCTTTAATAGAATTTCGGAGTTCAAAACGTAATTACGGAATTCACCGCACAGTGTAATCAAGCAGGCTGTATCGTACTTTTAATTACCGCAACCTGCTCAAAAACCCGGAAGGGTTGTGTCCGGGGAATTAATTACATCCTGATTACCATAGTGTTGGAGTTGGCGTTCGTTACAAGTTATGTAAGGTGTTCAAATTTTTATTTGGGTATGAAGGAGGCGAGCCTTCATCCGTTTCAGTGACTCTCATTTCGATATTATTTTGCAAAAATACGGATCTTGTGATTTTGGACTCTAAACATACATGTCTAATGTTAGAAATTTATTCGCGATAATGAACTAAATTTCTTAACAGGAAGTGCCTTGAAAACGTATCAGTTAAAGCTTTTGAAATTCCTACTATGAAAAGGTACAGTAAAATACTCTTTTTCCCAATATAGTGTTCGTTTTGAAATATACCAGTCAACCCTAGGAAATATGAAAGGATAGTACTGTTTTCACGTAAACACGTTTATCTCAGTTTCTTCTTGCTTTCACAACTTAGTTGTACCCTTCCCTTTTGGGTTTCAATCATTGTTAATGATTATAGTTTTTCTTTCTACAAAAATACCAATTGATCATTTTGCATTGTTGTGTTATCCAATGCAATTGTGCTTGCCGTTTCAGTGGTCGGTAAGATGACGGGTGCGATTCTTGGTATTTCAGTAATTTTTAATTGAAGGGAATTTGTGGAACTCATTTCTCGCACGTGACGTCACAACATGATCGGGGATTTTATAGGAAGATTAGACTTGCACGCTTCTCGGAAGTAATGCTATGTAACTCGTAACCGAGCGAACAGGAATCTCTTTCACCAGAGCTTTTTAACGTTCGCACGTCTTCGAAATTATTCGTAACCTCTAGACGTACCACATGTTTTTTTAAGTGAGTAATTTGCTTTTCTTCATCTCTATATTTGTCGCCAAGTCTCATTTCTCATACATTTTTTTTAATTTCTCGTGTTCATTCGTAACGAGCGACGTGGTCTTACACTGTTTTTCTTTCTACTTGTTTACATTTCTTCGCCTCTGACGTTCTTTCATGTCGCATCCTTTGCAGGCTTTAGTCACTTCCCCGTTCTCTTCGTTAATTTCTCATTGCTTAATTTAATCGCCTTTGAGAAAAAATATATATACTTATTCCTTCATTTCAGAGAATAATATCTTTCCCTTGAATTATTTTCCATAACATTTGCTTTTAACATAGAACTAGTTTTTTTAAGTGCCTTCTCTGTACATTTCTCAGCAATTATCGTATCTTTCAAGTTACACATTTTCTTTTCGAGAATTACTTGTCCCTCCTGTAATACTTTTCAACTCTTCAGAAGTAAGAAAAAACTCAAAAATCCTGCCCTGCTTCGTCGCCACCACAGCCACCCGTCCGTCTCTTCTCGACCTCTCGGCAGAAAGATGCTGTCGTAAGAGGATTTGCCAGCGACGAAATATCTTTTGTTTAGAGTTTCTATAGCGACTCCTGAGCCATTTCCTTGCGTTATTTAGTCTGCAAATAAAACATAACGGAAAGGAAACTTTATTGTGCATAAGGGTCTATTGTCGGGAGTTTACAAAATGAGAAATTATATTGCTGAAATGGAGACCATCGATGGTGTTTGTCGGTTTCGAAATTTCTGAGGCAGTTTCGAGAGTTTCTTTTCTAAGCGTATTATGATGAGTCGCAAAATTACAAAGATGATTTGCAATGTTGGAACAGAATGTGAACAGTGTGAGAGGGTGATAATAATAATAATAATAATAATAATAATAATAATAATAAAGAGTACTTCTGAGTACCACTTAAAATTGATTGTTGACAATACAAGATCATTTGGAAAGTGTATTCATTTTTCTGAACGTTTTATCTATATTTTTCATTGTGAACTCAAGAGGTGTGATTATCCGAAAACGGTTAAGAGGGGATGTTATAACGTAACCAATGTTCTCCATCTAATTAATTTACTTCAGAAGAAGAAATGTTACGTATAAATTTCATTGGTCGTTTCATTATTTCCTTGCCGGATTTAGTTTTAATATAAAGAAAGTGAATATTGCGATAAATCATCTAGTTTGTCCAATCTCAAAATACTGTTAATACCTCCTACCAAAATATTGTCAGTGAAGTGAAACATTTATTCAATAGAACTGATAAGAATAATAACTAATTTTCATACGAGTAAAAACGAGATGAAAATTGACAAATGAAATAAGCGTAATTTAGAATTTTCTCCATGAAAAAAGTATTTTATTTTCTGATCTTTACAACTGTCAGAACACCAGTCTATTTTTACATTTTTTCGAGATAGTTTTCATAATGATGCTTCAGATTGTAACTGTTTAATAAAATTTATCAATTTCACTTCTTAAATGAAGGTATAAACCATAGCACGTAAGTACAGCAGTGGCAGTAGTACAGCAATGGCTGAGATTGTGTGCCCAGAACTAGTTGAGAGTGATAACTACGTACCGAACGCTGATTGCACTGCCTTGAAATTGCTGCGCTAGATCAAACACGCGGCAGATGGGAGGCTGCGAGGGCGACCGGTGTCCGATTGCGAGGTATTGCTTGGGCGGAGTTGCTTTGGCAAGAGGCCCTCGAAAAGCGCCCCCGGCAAGGAAACTCCGCGAGGGGCGACTCGCGTCTAATTGGGCGATCGGCCGCCCCGCCACGCTCCTTCGCCCCGCCCCCTCGCCCCGCCCCCTCGCCCAGCCCCCTCGCTCCCGCCCCCCTCGCCCGCCCCCTCGCCCCGCCTCCTCGCCCCGCCACCTCGCCCCGCCCCCTCGCCCCGCCCCTCGCCCCGCCCCTCGCCCAGCCCCCTCGCCCCGCCCCCTCGCCCGCCCCTCGCCCCGCCCCTCGCCCAGCCCCCCCGCCCCGCCCCGTCGCCCCGCCCCTCTCCCCGCCCCGGCGGCAGGTGTCTTCTCCCGACGAGGCGCTTTGAGTGAGCGTCCGTCCGGCGCGACGCCATTTGTGAGCAGCGGGCGGGCTCGCCGCCCGCGTCGCAGCCGGTTAGTAGCCACGCGATGGCCACTTGACCTCGCCTTTGTTTACCGACTCGCGGAGACCTCGCGATCGCCCCGCGCCCCGCCCGGCGAAACGGAGACGCCCCGGCGGCGAGCGGCGCGCAGGGCGGGCGAAGACGGGACGGAGCCGACGAGGACAGGGTGAAGGGGCGCTCGGTTGGGCCCCTCGACGGAAGGATAAGATGACGGTGTACCCAGTGCGCGCCGCTGCGAAACGCCCCTCCGCCGAAGGGCGAACCGCCACTCGTGGAATGCAACTGCACGTGGAAGTTGGGGAGGAATCGGAGAGTTGGCGTATTTAAGAGATGATTAACTGACGGAATGGCGAAAATAGCTGTTCGACCGTTGCGCAGAAACTCATTAATTCTTCTTTTTGGAAAAAAAGTCTAGTCTATCATCAATAAGTCTTAAACAATTATTGACTGTTTTAATTTTAATAAAAGTCTGTAGAATAATTTGTGACCGATATCTTACTTCGATTACCGTGTAACACAAATGTCAGTGCCTACCGTGTTGATCGTTTGGATCTTAAACGAATGTACGTGTGTGCTGTAAATTGATCGATGTGCAATTATCGCCACGTACCGTTTACGAATTGCAACGAAAATGAAGAAAGAGCTGCTTCCATACGTGTTGATCGTTTGATCTTAAACGAATGTACGTGTGTGCCTGTAAATTGATCGATGTGTCAATTATCGCCACGTACCGTTTACGAATTGCAACGAAAATGAAGCAAGAGCTGCTTATTTTGAAAAAATAAAGTAGAGTTGGAAACATCTGAAATAGGTTAATTCGATCTTTTCCCCCAACTCTTTTTTTTTAGAGGAACGTGTGCCTTATTTTCTTAATTTCTTGCACAAGCCTCGTTTTTGTGTTATCTCATCATTCACTGCTCCTTCCCCTTTCTCGTTGGCATTCAATCGACAGTTCTGTCTTCCGCTCTGCCAGACCCCCTTTTCAAGGCTTCCCTTGCTACGTTTTTTCCATCGATAAAATTTTTGGTGATTGACTTTCGTCCCAGTTTCGACGTGTTTTTCCTTGTTCACCATCTGAAGGCGGTCGTATCCTCCAGAGTTGGTGTTCCTAATTATGCACATTTTTTGTTTCTTGTGCTTTTCATTACCATTACAAATTTTTCGGTCATGCGGAAAGCACTTACTTTTTATTCATCGCGAAGGTTTTGCTTCGTTACGTCTTAACTGCTTGTTCATCATTGATAATAGAGGAAACGTTGGCTTCTAAGCCGAAATGTTTTTTGAGTTCGTTGCGAGGGTGGATGAAATATTTTCTATGAAATGTAAATTAGAGGCGCTCTAATTATATTTAGATGGGTATTGACACTATAAACAGTCGCATTTAATCTGGCGTCAGGCCAATTCAATTCATAATGAAAAGTTCAAAATATTAAGTGGGCAAAACAGTGAAAATAATATACAACATTATGAACTTAAGCGTAACTACCTAATAAGAGAAAAAAATGAAATTATAATATAAAGATAGTGAATGTAATAGTGTATTCTTCACTGGTTCCTAATTGCTTTAGACAGTATTTGTATTCAATATAACATTTATTCATATTTGTGGTGAAACAAGTTTGAATGCGAATGGATTTGAAACCATTGGGTATTACATTAGGTAACTTGGTAGTTGAAGGCATAAGGTAAATTAAACTTGTATTTAATTTAGCATACCTTATGTATTGCTGATTTCATATCCTATTATAAATTATTTGGAATTATTTTCTGTAGCAATCATTTGGTAAGGTTCGAGCATCTGCTCGTCCTATCCGAGGTGCTTGGCTAGTGTTCAGTTCCATTGGTGTGTTCAGTAGCGCTGCGGGCGGACAGTCATCGATGTTCGACGCTCGGCAAATGGCAAGTAACCGATCCCCACTAATTAAGATTCGGCGAGCGGCTCGCTGCCCGCCGAGTGCCGAATGTTCCGAATCGTTCAGAGACAAGTGCCCTTGCAGATCCCGGGGAACACCTAGGAGAAGGTCAATTAATTACAAAATGTTGTTGTTTTTAGTTTTTGAGGAGTAGCAGGGGGTATACTATACTTGAAACATTTCCTATTCTTGCAGTTGTGTCCTATAGACCCTGATAGCTGCGTCCTTTTCTAAAGAACTAGTTCAACATTCACTGTGTTGCTGACCTTTACATGGACAGCTTGTAAAGTAAGGCCGCACCGTGTCTATGAGCAAGTCAGGCTGTAAGGCAGTGTTGTCGAGGTCGATGCCTCGAGCGGTAGTCCGTGGCACGAGTGCCACCGTGAAATCGCCCCTCCACGCAGTTTATTACCCCGCCACGCGAGTCAACTCCATCCATTTGTAAAACACCGGGGGTTACTAATAGTTTCCTTTCCCGACGCTAGTGGCTCAGAGAAGCTCGTGGCATGCTACGGTGCCACGACGCGTGCCACTGCCACCAGTACGAGACGTTGACACCACTGCTGGAAGGAATCGCGCCGCTTCCAAGAAGCAAGTGCGGATGGCGACGGTGTCAAATGATATTTGAAACATCCGTTAATGGTTGAAAGACGAAACTGTTAGGGGTAGAAACAGTTAGTCCTTACCTAAACAACGATAGAAGAAGTAAACCATGTTGGAGCCCGTCGCGGACACTCCCACCCCCCGAGACGGTTACGCTCTGGTCGTCTGCCTGCTGCCGCCGCCCTCTCGTCGACGCACCCGTTGGCGAGGCGATGTCGTCGTCGTCGCCGCCATCGTTATTCTGTCCGCAGCGGTCTTCGCTGCTTTTATCCCCGTACCGGGAGATGTGGCTCAGGGCATCAGATGATGTGCCTCTGACCGGAAGGACCTAGGTTCGAGTCCCGACGGTGGCAGGATTTTCGACACTGGCTTGTCAGCTAGGTCGATTCAGGTCGCTGTCTGGAGGAGAAATCTAACGCCCGGTTGGTCTGATCGATAGTTTTCCTTGGTTTCTCCGATCAACACCAGGCGAACAAATGGTCTACGGATAGCGTGCTGCAAAACTTGAAGTGATTCCTATACCTTGAGTAGCGATATAGGCGAAACTTCATTTTGTTGAAAGAACACATGAACATAGTTGTCAGATTTGCCACACGCTAATCTAACAAATGGTCTACTGATAGCGCGCTACAAACTTGAAATGATTCCTACACCTTGAGTAGCGATATAGGCGAAATTTCATTTTGTTGAAAGAACACGTGAACATAGTTGTCAGATTTGCCAGACGCTTCTGCGCCAGCATCACCAACGTTGAGTGACCTTCCGGAGGCCTTCGGCGGCGCAAGGCGTTGAGGGGATCGGCGGGGGTCGAATCGCATTACGCCGTCGCCGCTCCTAATCCCCGCGCTCTTTGTGCCGGCCGCCGCGCCGTCGCGGGCCCCGCTTCTGTTTTAATTAAATTAGCGGCGTCTGTGGGCAGCGGAGCGAGGAGTCGCCAGTGGACGGACATGAAGAATGGAATCGGTTTGTGGAAAGGAACGGGACGCTCAGAATAGCTTGAAATGGTTATAGAACAGGATGCGGGGAAAATTCCAAGGATGATTCCAAGTACTGTTCGGATAGATAGTCAAATAGATGGACATTGTACAGCTCTCTCTTGTTGAAACCACGTTAGCCTGTTCGTTCCATTGACTATCTTTATGAAAATACTTTTAAAGTATTAATGCATTTAATTGAATCGCGTAATTCGATTGAGATGGCGGAAGTACGGGGTAGCTCAGTGAATCCGAAATTGTAAATCGGCGTAGTTGGTGAAGAAGGACGCAGAAGGAATGATAAAATGGAGATTAGCGGGCACTCAGAAACACTGGAGTGAAATGGAATTCATTTCGTCACGTTCCTCAACGGCTTCCAGGAACCTAACTGGCTGATGATATTTGCATATAATTATGAATTAGCTCTGCTCCCAAAAACTGTTCGCGCATGAGCGGTCGTGACCCCTCCGGATAATGAGAGCGTTGCCAAATATTTGTTCGCGTATGTGAATTTTAGGAAAAGTGTATTCGTGCGAATATCTAGTTTCAAATTTGCGCGGTTCGTCGATTATGAATAGGCAGTAAAATATCGAGAAATTGCGTTACTTAATGTGTCGCGTGCTGCTTCATTTTAGAGTGTTGCCGAAAACAAACCTCAAATATAGCAAGTTATTATAAACAGTATCAAATAATTGATATAGACCACTTTGTATTGATATTTAGTTTTATTTTACAAAATATGAACTTTATGAAGGACATCCATAAAATATTCAGGTGTAGTAAAATTGACTTTGGGAAGGAACGTGGCCAATTTCTTCATATAGCTTCACAACTTCAGTGATTTTTTTTCATCATTTCCTTTCGAAAACTGCGTTCTGCTCCGACGGCGTGCAAATCCGCTTGTCATCATAGCCGCGTCTCCGCCGTCACATTAAAATGTTCACAGCTTCTCAAAGCCCATATCACTCCTGCCGCAGAAGGAATGGTTCAGAAAAGGCCTTTCTTTTGTTTGACTTTTCTATTTCCAAAAGCAAATTGAATTTTTCTTAGAGTTCATGCAGACTTTGGGGAGCGAAAAGCGAAGAAGCGAAAACGACGGGTGGAATGGAAAGACTTCGAAGTAGCACGCAGCCCGCAAAGAATCCGTGCGAAAGGCAGAGACCCGACGAAGCGCATTAGATTCTCGGACACAGAGCGAGCTTGAAGTAACGCGTGCTGGCGGTAGGCAATCCTGCGGGGATGATCCGAATCCAAGTTGCGCCTCGCGTATTGAGTTCCGCCCCGTCCTCGCCTCCATTTGGAGCCAGGCCGTGGGATGCGCGCGCGCGAGAGAGAAAGGAGGACAAGGCGACGGGAGGGGCCGGCTTTTTTCCCCGCTCTCGCCCTCGCTCTTTCGGTGACTGATCGGCTCTGACAAGGCCCGCGAGATGGTCGGAAATAGGAAACGCGTCGCCCGCCAGATGGCTCAGTGTTCATTTGCTCAGACGTCACGGAGGCGCAGATATCGAGCGCCGGGGAGAGGTATTTTCGCAGACACAAAGGCGTTGGCGGCGCCGCACTAGGGGGGCGGGAATCGGTCGCGACCTTCTCGGCCAGTGTCGCTTCTTTTCTTTAGTCAGTAGGGAATTTTTGCCACCTCGAACTGTAAGCACTATCGACCTTCTGCGCATGCGCAGATGCACTAAAGAGATGCGAAACTTGAACTGCGCATGAGCAGAAGATCGATTGTGCTTACTGTTCGAGGTAGCAAAAACTCCTTACTATCGCCTCTGCTTCGCACTTGTACTTTGCGATAAGAGTAAGGCTGCACAGTCCTCATCCGATATCAAGTTTAATTTAATTCTTGAGGCCAACATTAACATGTCTTTAGGACCTTACTGATAGAATTGAATTAAGAAAAAAGAGATTCCATGAATCGCATTCAAATATTTTTGGTCTTTTATCAGGAAAAATGTGTTTGTATTATGGAGAAATTTCTTCTACTCAGAAAAGTATTTTCGCGGCCATATGTACTATTCTTTTGAAAATATCACTGTTTATTTCTGCCTAAACTTGATATTTGGATTTTGACGACAGAGCTCGGTTTAGAAGGAACTGTTAGCAAATCGTGGAAAATGTAGGGTATAAGATGCTTCTTGGAAAAGTAATCAAAGAGGGAATGTTGGTTTTGCGCGTTCCATTTTATGAATAATTGGTTGTGTGGGAGTGTGCGTGGTAGTGAACTTGACAGGAAACGAATGTCAAAGAGGAAGTAAAACGTAGGATATTAACGCAATACTCTTAATTATTCATTAATATTTAAATTGTTAGTTATTATTTCACCCGTACTAAAATGTTCCTATCTAGAAATGAAATGAAATGAATAGGAACTTCGAAAAAAAACACACACTTATCTAACCTGGTACAATAGATTTTTCCGAAAATATTTTTGAATTAACTGCCGTGATTCATACCTGTTGAATTTGTAAACGTTGATTGGTATCAGTCGTTTTAGTGAGGTTGTAAATACATTGAATTGTCACTTGAAAATGTTTTTAATATAGCTTTAAATGTTTTTATTTACGGATTATGTTATTTCCAGTATTTTCTTTTTATCTATTCTTGAATTAACTTTTAGACCTATTTCATTGCATTATTAATATAAAAAGCTAATCAATTTTAAGGACAAGTTCAATTAGACTCTTTCACAAACATTACTTTTAACATCCTCTTTCACTCCGGTTTCTTTACCCGAGTAACTAATACAATCCTCTAATTTTTTTTTTTCAGGGAAGAAATTATTTTTTATAATGAAACTCACCATTGCCTGGAGATTTGCGTTTTTAATTTCGAAAATAAACTGTAACATACCTGATCTGAGTCTCTTCTCTTTTATTATTACTTTCAAAATGAAATGTTTCTGTTTCGTGGAAATATATTTTTTTGAATATGGATCAACACAAACACTGCGCTGAAACTATTCGCAAGTGAATACAAAAAAACTCCCACAGCTGTGTACTGAGAAAGCTTGCAAATTCTTTTTTGTGGTTTCCGCTTTTACGATTCCGGCCCATATCCATTAGTGTTTGTGGACTTATCCATATGAATCTTTCATACCGTTGATGCATCTCTCGCCCTGTACATACATCGGCGGCCGCGGGCGTCAGCGGCCGAGCGAATTGTTTGTCCTGTGGCGCAGATGACCCGGCGCGGCGCCGGACGCAGCCCGCGGTAAGGCGATTACCTCGCCAAAGTCAGCGTAATTTAGCGGCTGCCACGGCAGGCGCGGCGGGCCCGCGAAAGACGGCCTCCTCCAAGTGAAAGGCGGCCGCCAATCTCTCCCGACGAAGATTGCCCCCCATCCTCTCGCCCGCCCGCACGCCCGCCCCGCCCCGCCCCGCCCCGCCCCGCACGCCCCCCGCACGCCCCCCGCACACCCCCCGCACGCCCAGCACGCCAGCCCCGCACGCCCCGCCCTGCTCCGCCCCGCACGCTCCCCACTCCCCGCACGCCCCGCCCGGACACGACCCGCCCCCCCACCCCGCCCCGCCCGCCTCGCCCGCCCGCCCGCGACGCTCGGCGGACACACTGCTGTGGCCGCCACGATCGCCCCGGGCGGTGGCGGGGGCGGGGGCGGGGGCGGGGCGCGGATCAGCGGCGGACGCCGCCCGCCGACAGGCAATTTGTCAGCGCTATCGGGATGACGCACGCCGCAGGGTCGGCCGGCGCCCGCGCCCCCGCCCCCCCTGCCGCCCCCGCGGCCGCCGGAGCCCCCTGCTTCAGAATTTCCCCGCGGGCGCGGTGGACGGGGAAGTACTCGGGCGAAAAAATCGCATTAAGACTGGATTACGTACCGGGCGGCCCGGGGCGGTGGGCGCTGTCGGCTTTCGGGCGACGCCGGAGGGCGGTCGGGGAAGACGCAGGTGCATCAGGGAACGGTGCCATAATTCGGGCGATAGGACGACTGGGCAGTGTGATGCGTGGGCAACGAGTTCCGTATTGACTGCTCTCTTGTTTGTATTGGAAGACAATAGCTATTTGAAAGATGAAATTCCCTTATTTCCAATTACTGGAAAAATACCCCAAATGAGTTTGTGATGTGGAAAAGATCGTTTTCCAATTTCTTGTCTTTGGGTTTTAATATATTTCTTTGTAAAGTATTTTTAAGGCAGTCTGTACTATAATTTGATAATCAAAAGGTTAATAAAAGGCCATATTTGAAATTTTGAAATTATTTTCTCTCGACGTTTCGAGGAGCACTTTTCTCTTCTTGAGAAGTCGAACTTAACACATATGCCATTCCATCCTAATTCTATTGGTAATTTTTACAAGTAACTACATTTTGTAAAGAAGCAAACTTTCATCCACACTCTCCATGGTGCCAGAGACCAAACTTCTGTCTCTGAGTTGCTTCGGAGTTTGCTCTCCGAGAAAATGTAGTTACTAGTAAAAATTACCGATAGAATTTAAGGTGGAATGACATATGTGTTAAGTTAGACTTCTCAAGAAGAGGTAAAGTGCTCCTCGAAACGTCGAGAGAAATTAATTTCCAAATTTCAAATATGGTCTTTTATTAACCTTTTGATTATCAAAATGTCGGAGTGTCTTAAAAAAAACCGGACAAAGAAATATTATTAGAAGATCATTTTCACTGAATGAAAATATGTTTAGTGTATTTATTGAACTAACCATTCCAAAAAATTAAGGGTGGGCTCCAAATTCATAATTGAATTGTGGGGGAGTAATCATCTAAATACTTAAGTACCTAAAGATGTTAAGTTGTGTGTGCCACTCTAAGGCAAGATAATATATTTTAAAGTGAGAGTACTTAAGTGCATGCAGAGCTATGGGGGGAATGAATAAATAGTGAGATGCAGCACAAACATTGTGGAAATAGGAATTTCAGGCGTAAAATAGAATTGTGTCAGTGGTGGAATCCATATCGAGAAGTATTACTGTTATGTTATTTAGAATGGAAATAACGGAAGCTCTGTTTGTGTGGTGCGCATATATCAATCACAGTGGAAGAGAGTATTGGTGGACTGAAAACAGTTCATTGAGTGTGGTGCTGCCTGATCATAACTTATGATGCAAATTCGGTGATACAGTATCGTTTGTAATAATCATATCGTTTTAAAACTGATTATCCACTGCTAATGTTCGATTAGTTTGAATGTACGAAATGGAGCGAACAGTGTTGTTTTCTTACATTAACCCGTTTTCTCCTTATTTAAATTTCCGCCGTTTGTGGAGAACAGCGACAATTCTCATCACAGCTCAGGGCAGCACCGTAACTTCCGCCGCTTGATCGCGAACCTGCGCGGAATGCAAGACACCGTAACGGGAGCTGCTATCTCCGGCAAGTGTCGGCAGCGCAGCCACGGCTGCACGGCGACAGACCTGCGCGCCCAGAAGCGTGCAGATTAGCGGAGCGGCGGGGGGGGGCGTGCCGTGCCTCGGGAGAGCAGCTTAGCGCACGAGGACCGCCTCACGTTCTGGAAAGGGATACGCGCGCCCCGCTTGCGGCGATAGCGTGCGGCCGCGGTACTTCTATTACGTCATTCCGGGAACGCGCCGCCGGTTATGTTCCGTCAGCCCGATTGCGGCGTGGGCGTTAGCGTCGATCGTGCGGTTTGTCTTGGAGCGATAAGCCCGCCAGGCGAGAGGCTGGGGGGGGGGCGTGTCTGTGTCGGGACTTTCGACGAGGGCGGTGTTGGCCCGGTCTTCCCCGCCCGAGTGCGGGCGCGGAGGAGCACCAGAGCGAGAGAACGCTCTGTATGTTTGACGCTCGCGAGCGGGGAGGGGGGCGTAGGGGTTGTTTTGCATCTTTAGAGCGCACTCGGCTCGAGCGGTGGTAATGGTGTCGGAGCAGCTTGCGCGGGGCGTAATTGTTTTAGTGGAAGTCCGGAGAGCACACGTTTCCACCAGCTTACGCTGTGCAAACTCGCTTCAAGTGACAGGCCAACGCCGCAACTTCTGTTGCTACCCGCTTTACGTTAATGTCTCGCGCAGATCTGCGTATTTTTGTTCTCGCTTCGAAACGTTCTCGTTGTTACGTAAGATTTATCAGCGTTAAACATTGTTATCAGGACTTCTCTGGGTGTAGTTTCATTAATGAATTTATATTCGAATGTACATAAATAAACTAATAAGAATTTTTTTTTCGTGTAATGTATTCATCAGTGTCTTCGTATAAAAAAACATGATTTTTAACATTTTTGCATTTACAATCGTGAAGCGTGTAGAGACATTTTCAATTAGTACTTCATTAAAACACTATAATTGTCACGTCCGAATCGTTCTGTGACATATGTCTGAGCGTGTATTTAGAGGGAGAAGAAATGTAAAATTAATAACGAATTGGCGAAAAACTGCAGTAATGACATTCCCTCGTAACTTTTTTCGCTGACTATCGCGAGACAGGTCCATCCATGTTAACCGCCACTACCTGCCGCTGCCGTCGCGCATTCAGCGAATAAAATCTAACAAAACCGCGAACGTTGCATTACGCGCTGTAATTTTGTGATAACGTTGAAACGCCCATCGGGCGTCCAGGCGAAACGCAACATAATATTACGGTATATTTTATCGCCATTACACGGCGAAATTGGCAATAAAGTGCGGCGCAATGCATTTATGAGGAAACCTTATTAAAACTGCGCTCCGGAACGCATTTACGATTTTAACGTTTTGCGCGGTGCACGAACTTTAGCGAGGGTGTGGCCGGGGCTGGACGGACGAAGGGCGAGGATGAGGACGAGCGGAGAGCAGGCTGATCCAATTAACGGCAGGCAGCGCCAGTAACGAAATTGTTTGTAATGGTGAGCACTGCGATACACCCTCAATCGCCGCGTACTTTCCCAATTCTGTTTCTGTATTACGATGGAGAGGGGATTGTGTAGCCATTTTCTTTTGTGGAGATCGTTCGCCCACAAAATTTGTTAATACACAAATTGATGGATAGTAACGCTCGTTATTGTAAGTGCTTCTGTGGAAGAGGCCTAAAAGTAATTACTTACGCTATTTTTTCTTGAATTATTATTATTAACAATTAACTCATCTAGTGACTGGTCATATCGGACGATGTCATCAGGAAGGAAAATAAGTAATGTAGTCTAAAATCATATTGTGCACAACAAGATTACCCTTATATTTTCGCCTCTCCTCCTATTGGCTGATCTCTAAAGTACTGAGGTTGAATTTATCTTTGTATGCCTCTGTGGTAACAAATTACCACTGAATTATTTGTTATATTCAAAATTTGTGGTAGTATTCTTCTCCTTTTGGTGGTCAATTAATCATTGTCCCTTAATATTTCAATTTACGTGACTGTAAATTCGTACCCCCACGTATCTCTATAAGTTTATATACACATGTACAAGTACAGTGCCATCTCTCATGGTCTGGTGTCTCGTTGGCCTGCTATTGTCATGTTGAGGTATGAGGAGGATAACGAGCTTCATTGCTTTTCAAGGGCTGTAACAGGACTACGACGCGAGGCACCTGTGCATTAAATAGCCCCCTGAAGTGCCCTTGATTTAATTGCGATGTGCATGGTTGGGATCAGTGCTCGTAATCGGACCCGTCATAGCATTTGTGGAAAGCGTTTGTTGTGTGGCCTGGGGAATGTTGTGAATCAAGAAGAGAAACATCTGTGGTGCGCAGAATGGAAATTTTTGACAATCCAGCCACCCCCACCTTCATAGGAATTTTACGCGTTTGGAAAGCGCTCTGGATTCCTAATTTAAAAACATCATTTTTGATATTTCGTGACATTCATTTTTACGTATTGTATAGAATATTGGAATCTGATCTTTATTGTTAATGTAACACTGGTTTAGAGAATGTTCGCTCCGTCAAACCTTTTGTCATCAGCTTCGAATAATTATACATTTGTTTTGCATCGCTGTTTGTATAATTAATTATAATTGCACACTCTTGTTATTTTCAAACTAAATATTGATCGTATTATAAAAGCGGGTATTGTGGGGTGCAGCAATATAGATAACACACGATAGTATGGAGTTTTTTGTTTCGTACTTTATGTGAAGCAGGTATTCATTAATTAGATTCAACGAAAATGTAGCATCTAGAAAACACTTTCACTTCATACCCCGCATAATAAGCGAGTGAAATATTTTTAATATTGAAATTTAAATGTAAATGTGTTGTACAATATTTGTAATTATTCGGAAATTTAAGTGACGGCATGTCCAATAAAACATGAGCTAACTTTAGAAATTGTCCTCTCGTTGTCGGACCTTCCGTATTCCGCCCCTAACTTATATGAGTGTGTGACGGTTTCGCGTAACCCGCGCCGCGGCGCGCCCATTGGGGACGCTCCGTGGCGTCCTCTCTGCGCGGCCGTCCTCGCTCGTCCTCCTGCTCTTTCCCGAAGCGGCCGGCGCGCGCGGCGCCTGTGTGTTCTGTGTAATTTACTTGTATTGTTCCCTTTTCGCTCGTCCCGAAATAAACTCATGCATTTTTATGTGAAATTGAGTTATAGAGGGAAGCTGTTCGTTCTCTCGAAGCGACCTCCTGTGGGAAGCTCCGGGGTGAAGTTTTCTGTCCGACTACCTGGCTTCGACTTTTTCCTTTGTATTCTCCCTGGACTGGGAAATGGTCAGTGGTGCGTTTTTCATTCGACCGATGATATGACTTCTCAAGATGCGTTGTATGAACAAAAATAAAACGTAACATGTTGAGCTGGAGCTGATTCCTCGACCGAAGAGTATTTTTTGTGAGACCGTGAATGTTTTCGTGGAAGTGATAGATGCACTGATCGTGCATTTATAACCGTTTCATACAGATGGCGTCGTATGATTTTCAAGGTGAACTAAATGTGTACTCACCGAAACGAGGACTCCAAAGAATGTAAAGCGGAGCTAAATGTTTTCTCTGTCCAGGGTACGAATTGGGAGGTGGCTATCGTCCCCAGAGAGTTTGATGTTCGCCTTTTGTGACCCTTTTGAGTGTAAATAATATAGTTTTATATAAACCAAATAGTAAGTCACTTAAATATTTAGAATTCCGAACGAACACTTCTATTAACTAGAAAAAGCACAAAGACACGAAAATCCTTCAGTCCAAAATCAAAATACTACAACTGAAATAGCTTTTGATCAAATCTATTAATCTTTCATTAAACAACGCCATAATGATAAAAACAATATTCAGCTCCCTTTTTGTGCGAGTATATGTACAATACACACATGGACAATTGCTGCCAAATTTAACCTTAACAAATCCGACATAGTACATATATCACCCAAGGCCATTGGCTCATCCCCAACAAGCTGAACAAAATGAATTTAACATCAAATCAATCACTTATCGTGTAGCCTATCTCTCAATTTCTATTCAAAACTTCTTTTGATTAATCGTTCAAAATCTCAAACTGGGCAAATATTCAGAACGCCAAACCGTATCAAAAATTGATATCCTGATATTTTAAATAGTTTTAGTAATCTAGAAGCGACCACTGTAGGTTTCTTGTGAGTCCTCTTGTCGAATGTAGTTGGTGCTGGCTGTAAGTTAAATTCCGGTAAATGGTAAATCTAAATCTGTAAAATGTAATAGGTATGCCTTACGTGCACTTCATAATTCTATACAGTATATGGGAAAAAGAACGAAGATTTCCTCACTGAAAACTTCAAATCAGGGAATCAAAATCAAATAAATGTAGGAAGAAAACTTCCCCAAGAACATTTTTAGGATTTCTTCATATTGTGGTGCTTAAGCGAAGACAGTCTTCTTTTCTCCCGTCGATTCAGCCCTTCCTGGAATTTTGAACGCCCCTTTCCCTTCCTGCGGAGGAAATTTGCCGCTTCACTAGGTCTTGGCTAACCTCTTCGCTAACTTGGCGAACCGCGGAACTTTCGACGCCTCAATCTCTCAGAGCGGAATAATGTTTTTTAATAACACAATACAAAAGTTTTCTGATTGAGTTACTTAACTTTCTATTGTTGCTTCAAAAATTTGGCCTACTCTAAATGAAAAATTTGTCAATTACAAAAAAGGATACTTAAAGTTCAATGGCAGCGTTTCTTGCCAGTTACCGGACGCCAGTGTCGTCGGATAACTGGCAAGAAACTAAACGTGTAAAGGCACGTTATTATCTTCCAATTCGTTCCTTCGTAAATGATGCTATTTGCGATTTTTGTGACAAGTGAATAAGCATCGTAAATGATTTGATTCTTTGCTTGGTGTTCTGACAGCAGGATGTTTAATTACAAACCAACAGTACGTCATTGAGTGAAATTAAATTTATTGTATCTAAAAATATTGTTCTCATATAGTAGCAATTAATTGTCATTTATAGAAGCATAAAAAATGTTAAATTGTATAAAAAAAATGACACTGTGCAGTCTCACTAATTGTTTTAAAATTATGTTTTTTTCTGCAAATGTGTTCTGATAATGTCTGACCGGTAGTTATTTTGAAACTGTATATGAAAACTGTTCGTTCAATGCTTTATTTTATTTGTTATCGTTCCTGTAAAAAATGTCATTGAGAAAATTATTGAGGGTACATTTTATTCCAACACCATTTCTCTTATTCATTAATGTCACATTATTACGACAAATAATACCAATATTTTTCCTTTTCCATTCGTCATAAGATATTTTGTTAAAAAACATTTCCATGGTTTAATGTAACTGATTTGTTATTCTTGATTTATAACCCCACATGAGTTCTGAGTTTGATATAAATGTCAATATTTCAAAGGCACTGTTATCGTTACCTGGGTGGCAGATGAGCTTTAAACTTGCGACTCTTAATCTGGAGACTTCCAGAACCTCGGTGTGGCCTTTTATCCGGCTGTCTCCGACCCAAGGCTTCGTGAAGAACTACGCTCTGTGAGAAATGTGTAAAGTTGCCAGCAACTGCCGCGACTTGTAAGACAGCTAAATTTGTTGACTTACTTTTTTCTCTTTCGGAATTCCCGGCCCTGGCTTCTGCAAAAGTTCTTTCCTTTTGCCAGGCGCGAAGTAACGGGACGGCATTTGCCGCTCGCTATCTCCCACCTGAGGGCTGAGCAAACAACGGTTACCCTTCTGGAGAAAAGTAAAAGCAAGCGAAATTACAGAAAATTTTAACTTAATGACTTCATGTGAACTGTAGTTTGTGGAATGTCGTTAAAACATGCATGAGCTCAAACTGAGTTTACGTGCGATTTTAATTGTTTTGTTTTCCATTACTTAAAATAACATTCGGTAATTGTTTTCGGTGTTATTACTTCAATGAATTTTACTTGGCGTAAGATTTTTATTATATTTATCGTTTATGAAGTAATATTTGAATTATCGTCCACTTTCAAAATCAAATCGTCTGTAATTAATGTATGTAATTAATACAGGTTTCTGAATGGCACCCTCTAATGAAAAATCTTAAAATATATGGAGAGTCAGAGCATGATACAAATGCGAAAATTTGAAGAGAATGTGTAAGTATTGCTTTAGAATTGAGTTTATAAAAATGGAATCATATTTCAAGTTGTACGTTTTAAAATCATGTCAACAAACAACATTAATTTCATTTTCCCTTGTGAGAAAGAGTGATTGGTAGATATTTAAATGTTACAATTACTCTGTTGCATAATAACCATAAATTGTACTTTAGGTCTATGTTGTAACGAAAAGAATATAGACTGATGGTAGAATGATTGACATATTGTTGAATTGATTTTACAAGCTGGTAGAATAATTATTTTTTCCGTCCGTTGGCGCTAAATCGCTTCCAACATGCTTTATTTAATATAATGATTACTAAAATATCTATTACGCATCAAACAGCGGCGTATTCATCGGTTGTAAGGTAT